>DWOF01000321.1:0-11042 GCA_018250795.1 Clito sp. Burns02 | reverse complement strand
GATATATGAGAAAATCTAAAGTTATTTTTTTAATTTTTAGTTCATTTAATAAAGCTTGTCTTTAAAAATATTTTTTTACTTTTAATAATTTTCGGTTCTCTTTGTCTATACTGCGAACGTTAATTAAACGGATTGTAGAAATAGCAATAGTGTTCCGGACCGAGGACTAAATAAAAATCAGAGCTATCTATATTCCGTTTCTAACGATACATGTCTAGTATCGTTTTAGACATACTTTTTTGTTTTTAACGAGCAGCAATATACTTTTCATTCCCTCAACAGTAAGTGAGTTTTCAAATTCAAACGTGCGTTGTCTTAGACCGTATACTAAACAAAGTAGGTGAAACATTTCAAAATAAATTTAATTTTAAATTAGTCGTATCCCCACAAATGTCCAATGACGCCATCAGCGGAATGAAATTAAGTCGTCCACTGCTCCCGGTACAATTAACTCGCCGTGGCGAAGGCAGGTCTGTTTTCAAATTACTGGAAGCACCAATTACGTACAATACGACGCACTCCTGATTTATTCGATTTCGAACTGTTGCGAACTAATGGGCCGGCGATGGTATATTAATTATTATTTTATAGCAATCCTCGCTCCCTCTCTGATATTGTTTATATTGTGATTAATTGCGCAAACTTGCGCCCTGTGACGCGGAAAACGGCCGTTCTTTCCGAGTTTGTGACTACAGACAATTGGAACTTCTGTTTCTAATTTATCTTTGTTTGCTTTCTATAGGTAACGCTTTATAAGCAAATGTTGGTAACATTTTTCTCATTAATTTATTTTTATATTGCCTCTAAAGAAACCAAAAAATGAATACTGGTTTAAATTACTGCTATATGAAGTTGAGGTGTGTATTCGAATGGTTGAACTCGAAAAAAGTAGAATTTAAGTCCGTTAACCTTTGGTTACGACCACCGCACGAATATAACAAATAATTAAACATCTCAATAGTACCCGTTTAATATGCTCAAAATTCGTTACCTAATTTCAACAAGACCAACAAAGAGAGCGAAAGTTGAAACGGTTTTACAGTTCAAGTTTAAATTTGCAATTTTCGGTAATTAATCTCCATTAGATAAATACTGGCGGAAAAGGTACGGCCCGTTCGAAACTCGGTCACCGAATCGGCCCTTACAACTTCATTATGTAACTTCTAGCGTACTTGCTAGCTGCTATACCCTTTCATACTGTAATTGAATTATTTTGACGTGCACTTTATACTGAAAATGATTTTTCGAGAAAAGATACTAGTATGGTAACCACGTCTTGATAACAGCAGCACATTTCACTCAAAGACAGCGGAAAACTGATGGAATCAGAAGGTTTTAGGAAGCCTTCTTCCACCATTGGACTTCGAGAGGAAAGAACCTGATAGTGAACCCCTTGTGTCAATCTACATCATATTTTATATAGGGTTGGTTTCCGGTCTCAATACCGCATTTCTTAGCTTTTGTTTCCATTTGAGTACCGTGTCGGACACACGGGGTGAGCTATTACGGAAAAGTCGAATTTTCTGTACGCGACGACGTTTGAGTGGCATCCAATCAAGTTATCGGGTAGCTTAAGTGCCTCGTAATGGCTGCGTTTGTTCTAATAATAAAAGCTTTTCACATCATAATAGACTACAAGCAGGATATGAGGGAAATTGGAAAGCCTGACATAAATAACCTACGAATATCGTATCGTAAATCGTACTTAATTTAAACTATACCTTCCAATATAGGTATCAAATAAAAGTCGATAAAAACTTTTTAAAATTACAATCATTTATATTGGCAAGCATAGATAACACTATTTTCGTGATACTGCACAAACAAGAATGAATAACATCTACATTTTAAAAAGTATCGATAAAACATCGCATTTCAAATTCGAAATTCGGCTTGAATAAAGAATGGAATGCTCGCGAAGTCTGCGTCGTCATATTCAGGTCACATTGCAGAGAAATCAATGTTCCCGTGCCGTCTGACAGGAAGCATCTGTCAGTATTCATTCGTCATTCGTTCACGCTGATATCGAAGATATTCGGCATGAGAACTTTCAAGGTTCGTAGCTGTCGACGTAGCTTTAATAAATCTTAGAGAGAATCAAACCTCGACCATTATATTAAATTCCTATTGCCCAAATATCCAAATAGATATTTTTTTTACCAGAGTAAAACACCATATATCTGTTAAATACAGGATTATACATACGGTTTTAATTAAAATGGTTCGTGTATTTTTTTACACACAAGAAAATCATCAATTTTATCTTACTCACGTAAGATCTAAAAGATAAAGCTTAGGCTGTGGTTTCTTGGATGTCCTTAAGCTGCAGTGACCACTTACCATCAGGAAGCTTTTAAGCTCTATAAAAACAAATCGATTGAGAACATTCCTACCACACGATCTAATTACTGCTCCGCTAAACGCACACGCCCAACAGAAATCGAATCTAAGCTCTTATTCTATTTGCTCTGTGGTGACGTTGTGACTGACGTCAGAGGTCTATCGACTAAATTGGGATACCTGGATGCTACAGTAACCTGATTATGACCTATTTACAGCTAACTGTGCGTGCCCTGCGGCTTCGTTTGTTAAGCGAATAGATGATGGATGTGGCCGGATTTCGTGTGCCTATTAACTTTATGAACACTCTGTTTTTCTCTACAGCACTAAGCATGATCTAACCTGGATTGATAGTACTGAAAAATTGCTAAGGGTTTTTTTATGTTTTAAAAGTTTTATTAAACTTAACTCTGACTATTAATTTAATGACAATGTGATATTACGAGTACAATCTAGCCTTAAGTTTAATGAATACCTAAGCTTTAATAAGCGATACTGTTTCTCAGAATACGTCCTTTCCTAGTCTCTGATAATGTAATTAAGGCGAAGTTTCACTTTGTTCTAGTTTTAAGCTCTTCCTGAATTAAATCGTGTTTAAGGTAAGTACACGACTTCGCAAATAATAAAATCGTTTCCTTCCGCTTATTCCCGGATAAACCTCACACAGCCTACTGTTTACTTTAATAAGATAACGCGCATCAGCAATTAACTAAACATGAAAACGGTTAGCTATCTCTAAATAAGTCAGTGCAAGGTAAACTCCTCTAAGTGAGTTACGGCTCTGTGCGTATTTACTCTGTAATCACTTGTTCCACCGCTATTGGGTGGGCGATATGCGATCACCACTGAAGACTACAGTCAATATTTAACACGCTTAAATCGTGTTACTCGATTTAAAATAAAAAAAATATCAGCAAAGAAGTAACTAAGCAAATAAGAAGTAACACTTTTGACCACTAATTATTTTATTAATAAGTCCAATGACTCAGTACGCAAGTCGCAAGAGCTGATTGAGAAGAGCCAAGGTTTTAACGTTGCACATATTACTAGTTTCTCGCTGTTACTCAGACGCGTGGTTTGTAGTGACGCGCAGCGCGTGACGTCACAGCCGCGCCCCTCCACTGACTGTGACCTGTTTTCGTCCCCGCAGTTTGATTTCTACGCAGATGTGACGAATTGGACTTCTGTGCTCATTGAGCTGAATCAACTCTGAGTCTTTTGACTCGATAATTGGACACCGAATGTTTAAACATTGTTCCAAGTAATTGGGGTGGGAATGTTTTAAACGTTTGGAATGGTGCCCAATTATACATTTTATATTTTAATTGTTGCTGCTGTAGTGTCTCATTTGTTCAAGTGATAAGTAATTCTAACTATAGTATAACAAAGTAAAGAAAATCGGTTGACAATCGGAGAAAAAAGTATTAAACTATATCGTGGGTTTGAATCCCGCTACTTTTTAATTTGAACGGTTTCAATTACTTAATCACGTAAAATTTAAAAGCCGGAGAATTTTAATAACATGATGTAAACAGAAGTAAAGTCAAGTAAATCTAAGTAAGGTGAAGTAAATCAAAGTAAATTGAAGTAAAGTGAAGTAGAAGTTGTTCTTTGTCCGACACACTCGGAGACTTCGTGAAACAGAATGAGGAATTCGATTGTATCGTCAAGTGACAGTTGCGCAGACAAACGCCGATAGATCCGGAGGGAACGCTGCACTCTCGATGGAAACACGCTACATTTATATATTTCAAGCCATTTTAATGTATTGCAAGAGAAATATATTTAATTTGTTTACAAACTTAGCAACTGGCAAACATAAGCAATAATTAGGACGAGAGAGAAGCATTAGGACCTCTCAAGTCAAAGTAAATAGGATTTTTCTAGGCATGCATGTTACGAGAACATCTTAGATATCATCTCACTTTCTATAAGTGGAATAGATATTGCTTTATTTATACTTTTTAAATTAACAAGTCCATTTTGAATTTTTACAAGACTTTTTTATCCCCCTTACGCCATAAAATCATATTTTCCATCTTCTTATAATAATTTCCTTATATAACCGCGCTTCAAAATTTATATACCAAACCTTATAAATAGAGTGCAGATAAATAATAGCAGCAACTCTCATCAATCTCTGTACACACGAACCATTGTAATATTCATCTTTGCAGGAACATCTGCTTGCATACATCTGAGGCATGAGCGAGTACGATGGAGAACGCTTCAGATATTATTATCTTATCCACTACTAGCTTTTATACGCTTAGTCCACTTATGGATGGACTAAAATGTGTTTTATTACGTAGAAGTAATTTAAGCGATCGACTGGTTGAGACAAAGTCTTAAGTTCGCTCATTACAGAAATGTGTTAAAAAAATCTGTTCATAACTTCATTTCTAGTTAGGATACCTATAACTGAATGAGAAACACGTTTAAAGTATTAAATACTACCAGTGTTGATCTATCACTAGAACCCGTTTATTAATAGTTCGGAAATACTCCCTGTATTGTATATTTGGAACGCTTTCACTGTCCTGCAAATAGCACGGCTGTTCCCGTTTTAGACTGCTGGATAAAATCTGCTTTTCGTAGTACGATACTGTGACAAATAACCGAGATTTAATATTGGACATTGGGAAGCCGAAGGGCTTTAAATAAAGTGAACTGGTCGACCCAATAGTAGTGCTACGCCGTAGCATGGACTTTACTACAACGTAGCGTACGAGTACAAGGTATGGAATACTCTTCGATATTTAATTACGCTTACATATTTAAGTACCTAGTGAGTATTTTTTTATTATGTTAGTAAGTTTGCAAAGGCTTCAGGCTTTCTTCTAATGTGAATTATGAACTTACGAGTATATCCTTCAGTGCCCAAAAATGTGAAAAAATATAACGTCTGTTTTGTCAACTTACACTTATAGGTAAGGATATTAAATAATGATTGATGAATGAAACGCAAGCCTATCCGATTAAAAAAAGGAATAAAAGAATAATTATAACTACATTCGGTTTTTCATTAAATCCAACTATTGTTTATCAATACCAGTGGGAGGCGTCGACCGCGATTCAGACCACTTTCACTATGAGTTGTGGCTAAATCGGGACCAGAGTAAAGCGGCGAGATGCAGGAATCCCATCCGGAAATAGACGTCTATGCCACCTTGACAGATAACGAGGCCATTCTAGTATTACAAATAGCGTCGTGCACAGCTTGGTGTTTTGTGTTGTAATACGAGTAGATCCGTATGTCAAGTATTTTACAAAGGACTTTTACGTTCAAAGCTTTGCGTTTACCTTTACAAACTAAAAATTTTAACTTTGCACGTAATTACTACACGGCATTTGTGTATAAAATTAATCATATCATACTTTTCATTTAGCTACCTATAAGAATTTTTCCCTAAACAACTCATCAATTAGGTATCTTGTTCTTTTATTTCTTTTAAGTGATTTTGAGAAATAATAAAGATCTTAAACGGTAAACCAGAAAGTACATTGTACTTTTGAATTCTTAGAACCTCCTTTTCAACAGCCTCCCTTTCAACGTAACAAGCAATTCAAAGAAACAATACCCACCAATTTACATTTTTTTCTTCCATTTAACCCCTTGAACAAAAAACTATGAAGCAATAGTTGTGCGATTAAAATACAAAACAGTTCTTGAGACAAAGACAATTGATTCGGCCGGAGGCAAAGTGTTATAAGTGTAAATCGAGGGTAACCCAAATTTGCGAAAACGCAGATAGACGGAGGCACGCTCGGGGAGTGCTTAGCGAACTTTTATTTTACGACTTAGCCACTTTTACACAGGCCCTGACGTGTTTTTTGCGGCGGTTTTAATAATTCCGACGGATTCTGCGGCAGTGACTGAGGTGATGTTAGGCGGAGTTATAAATATGCCAGTTATAAGATTGTTTAATTAGAGAAATTTCAAAAGAGATGCTTTATTCTATTCCATTTTATTGTACTGTGCAACTACATGGTATTCGTATCAGCATTTTACTTGAGAAACTTCTATAATAGATAAAGACTTGCTATCTCAAGAGTTTCAAGCCTTTGTCTTACAATTTAATACCTGGCGGGGATGCGGGTACATTGTCCTGCATCGTAATTAATGAAACAATAACCTGATGCTTCTATAATTTTATACTATCTTACAGTACATTATTTTAAATAAATACCTTAATCATTAAGCACTACAGTATACACGTTATTGTCTTTTTTTAACTGGATACTACCCTTAGCAGTAGCGTAGTAATAAGATTATTATGATAATAAAATTATGGACCGCAAAACCGAATACTTCAAGACAGTAAACAAACCAACGTGAATTATAAAGTGGCACGTACTATCGTACCATTCCATAAAATAGAGGAACAAGATCTAAAATAACGCAACAAATACAATTCATAGAAACAAAGACAACTTTCCTTACCTGTTTCTATTTCACGTAGCGGATCTTCGTTTGAGATGCTACGGGCGTCGTAGCGACAGACACCTAGCTATATTTAGCAACACGGCTGCGACGGCTACGCTAGTGCTTCGCCGTAGACAGGAAGGCCACATCCACACGAGTCAATTAAATTTTATAACGAAATATCCAGTAGAAATAGTTATTTCTAGAAGCGAGTTCTTACTAGTATTGTACTGTGAAAGTATTGGAAAATTTTCCATTAGGAAAACTACGAGTACACAGGTTTCTATATCCACCAATTTAATAAGTATTTAATTAGTAACTACAAGTTATGAAACCAAAATCATCATTATACTAATTAGCAATTAGAAACTTCGGCAATTATACCACATACAAGCTTTGTCTAACAAACCATCTTACGCTATGCTAAGATCTCCAGACAGAACATTGGGCTGCTACGAAAATTTAATCACGAAACTGACCTGTAATATCAGCACGATAGTGATGTATGATTAACATGTCTACGTCGGTGATGTGATGACAGGCGATGCAATTAGAACAAGCCACGTCACTAAGCTATGCCTGTGAGCTACGAAGCTACGGCATGCGCTACGTTGCTACGATTATTGCGGTTTGCCGTAGCGGGCCTACGTGCGCTCGACACGTGGCTATGATTAGAGTATGGCGGTATTATTAATTTGTGGAATTGTTGCTTTATATTGATTTTGTAATTGTTTGTCGATGTTGCTTCTATCATTTTTACAAGTAAGAACTATTTTTTATAATGCTAAAGTCGAAATAAAAGTATTCCATGATATTTTTCTGTACCATGGAGCACTTTCAATTTATTTCGAACCCCTCCGAGTATACCCACTCATTTGTCGAAACACAATAAATTCTAAACTTTACCAAACAAACCGATTCCCTTTAAACTTTACAAAGCGCAATTCCACTGAAGTTGCGGAAACAAAACAAGGAAAACTATTAACAACGAAGAAGTGAACTAATTGCCTCTCGGCTTTAATCTGTTCCCCGAATCTCGAGTGTAAATAACGCACCAATAAACAAATTAACACTACATTATAAGGTTTTCATTGCACCGTTAGCCGGCATAGTTAAACGGTGTGACACCGAGGTTAGCCGACGTGGGCCGACGTCGCCCGAGTCCCCCGGGACGCTGGTTTACGGGCGATTTTATAGCTGCGAAGGTAGGGGATATATTTTACACGCCGATCTTGATTCAGCCAGCGATTTGCATCTCGCGTTTCAAAACATGTCAATATGCTAAGCAGGGTTTATATGCTGCTTCTGATTCATAATAATACATTCATTTGTATTGCAAAAATGAATACTGTAGATCTTAAGTTCATTCGTTAACTGTTCTCTTAGATAATAGTAAAATGCTTAAAAACTGCAACAAAAGATTTAATCAAAGTAATTGCAATTTATTAAATATTTCTCTTCAACTTCGTTCAACTTGGAGCAATACTGAGTTACCAGTTTCAATAAACACAAAAACAATTACGAGTGGGTACTAGAAGCAGATTGTCGGTGCATGTGCACTTAACGGACGTTTTATTGAACGCCGCGGCCATGGCTGGTTTAATGCGACTCAATCAGGGCGAGTCGTTGCGTCCTACTACTAGTTACATTCTAAGTGCCCATTTCATTTACGTTATTACTAACGCTATCACTGTTCACTGATAGCTTGGTAGTAACTCGCTGCACCGGGTCGAACGTACTGGACCTTAACCCTTTAAGATTATTATAAACTAGCTTACGAGTATGTTAGCGATTTTGTTCGCATACTTTTATTCATAGATGATACACTTATATACTGGCTTTTGTTCTACTCAACCTTGACTCATTGACTTGACACATCCAACATTGATAAGTGTAGTTTTTAAGTTAAGTAATTTCCTATCATGTAGGTTTAAAATGAAAAACGCGTTTAAATCTTTTTCATCGCGTTAATGCAATTTCTACATTGACTAGACGCACATGTACGTAAGAAGATAGTTTTATACCGACACTTGACTTTCGTCTACAAAACCTAAGTACCTCGTGTACCGCGTCTCCCCGGCGAAAGCCAAGTATCTATCATAATTATAAATTAAAATATTCATAGGAGTTTACCCTACAGCGGAACATTTGCCAAGATGACAGCTTTAAGCTAGTGGCTTTATGATAGACACCATACAACAGCTGGGGAGGACTCGTTGGATAAACTTGACATATTAGCTACCGCACTATTATAGCTGTGTTACAAACAAGGTTTAGCACGCGGCTATACCTGACATAAAGTATATTTTTATATAATTTTAGTTTTATTCATCAGATGTTTTAGCGATGTTCGTTTTGTTAAAAAACTTAAAAGTAAGCGTACTCGCGCTATTTTCTTCTGATATTGATTTATTATCTGATAACTGACCCTATGAGACCACGTTGCACACGTGATGCCAATGTATTAAGAATTGCTCAATACCATTTTTCGACATAAATTTGTACACGTAAAAAAGTTTTCAAATATTATCACAGCATATATTATATAGCTCGTAGCATAAATGATAACATTATGATATTTTTCAAAAAAATTAAATCTATCTTACTTTACGAATCGAATCTATATAACTCTCACAATCCATAAAATAGGTCAAAAAGAAACAATATAAAGTGAGAGTAAAATCTTATATCCGTCCGGAATAATAGGAGCTTTCGTAGCTGGTGGTACCATCAATCAACATTGCATAAAACGTTTGCACACAGCGCTAAAACTTTATCCCATCTCGTATCTCATCAAATCTAGCGCACCTAGCTATGCACATAAAGCCTAGATTGTAGAGAGCTTAGATGAAGTTTCAATGGACCACTCTACACATACATCGCGCAGTATACATCTATTAATTACTCCGCTCATGCCTTTCCTTCATTATATTCAGCAAATGTACAAAATGTGTCTCATTTTCCTAAGATAATTGAAACGTTAGTAAAAGCTCAGCGTGAAGCTTTAACGTGATCTGTCACGACGTGCGTTCACCCAAATGAGTGTATTCAATGATCAAATCTCTCCTGTGACAAAATGTAGTCAACGTAATGATATTTAGCTGCCAGTCCACTTCCTGGCACATAGAAAATAAATACCGCCGGATTATCTGAAACACTCGCTGATTGAGTTTTAAAAGTGTTTGATAATTTTTTATCCCGTTCGTTAACTGGAACACTCGTACACGATTCGCAAATTGAAACGTGACCATCGGCCACGATACATTTTCCATCTGACAGCCAAATTGTTTATCGCTCTAGTTTACCTGAACGTCATACATCTGTGGGGGAGGCGTGATGGTGTCGGGTACCTAGGACACACGTGATACTGACCGAAAGCTCAAGGCGCCGTGCCGTCGGCGAGGGCGAGCCGTCCACACAACAACACTACACTCACACAGCAGCGCGTCGGGGCCGCTTGCGCGTGCACGCGTCGCGCAACATGGCCGTGCTCGTGCTCGCGGCAGCTATCGACCGTGCGCCGGCCCGCGCCGCCCAGCGACTGACGCGCGACCGATGCGCGCGCACTCGCCGCGGACCACTCGCCCCCGACCCGCCCGCTCGCTCTGAGCCCGGCTCCGAGCAAACAGCCTAGCTCCGGCAACTTTCGCTAAATTCAAAAAAGCCACCCGAACTCGTCAATCCATCACAAAAATTAATTGATGGACTCACTGGCGATCTTATCGAGTTTTGGAACTCGTCGCATCGGCGTTGGGCGGAAAATTCTCAGGAATATTGAAAAGTTACTAAAAGCGATTTCGAAACTGATGCGTTGTTCCTTACTTTTAAAATTAAATAAGGAACTTAACTGCTAAATGACGAAATAAACTATTAATATGAAGGAGTCAATGTGACATGGTGCGTAAAGTTTAGCCTCCCCGATACCATGCTGAGGCTGTATCGTGTTTATTTTCGGCCGCAGGCAAGGCGAGGCGCGAGCCGCGTGCCCGCTCGTCGGCATGGCAACGCACCCCAGACGCCGCCGAACGATCGCGAGAGCACACGGAAACACCCGACCGCTCAGCCTCGAATACACCGGGAAAGTGCACCTGGAATTTTCAAAAAGTCTTGTTAGATTACTTGGATTCTGCACTATGCGGAACGTAATTATTCATATCTGCAGGCGTCATTAGTGCATATAGAGTTTTCGACTCTTTTATTCGAAATTTTTAAAATGTACAATTTAATGTTGACCTTGTGTACATTTTATCACCACGACTTTTGAAACTAGAAGAAC
>DWOF01000320.1:0-11052 GCA_018250795.1 Clito sp. Burns02 | reverse complement strand
ATGTTCACACCCGGACCATCGCAATTGGAGGGTAGGCAATTTATTGTTTTAAATTAACCACGTTCGCACGTAAAATGTGTTTTTCAAATAAATATGGTTCAGATTCTATAGCTATGGATGGGATGTGTCATGTACAATTGTACATAATACACATTGCACAATAATGCGACGGATAAACGAGTTGAACCTGGTTGAACCATAGTCGTACCATATAAGTCATATAGGTACCCCGATTGTAGCGAGCGAGCGACGCGAATCGCATCAAATAAACAAAGAGTTTCACGCGTCGTGCTCTTCCTGTACTTATGAGGCCATCTGATTTCATGCCATCCATGTCAGCTGCCACCGGTGATATGATGGCATTTCATGATTAAATTATTAAAACGCCCGTACCATACATTTGTTACCCAATCTATACTAATATTATAAAGCTGAAGAGTTTGTTTGTTTGAACGCGCTAGTCTCAGGAACTACTGGTTCGGATTAAAAAACTCTTTTTGTGTGGAATAGACCATTTATCGAGGAAGGCTTTAGGCTAAACGTCCACGCGGACGAAGTCGCGGGCGTTTGCTAGTATCGGTTAAAGAAAATTCTAGATACTACCGCCAATGATTTGATGGGAAAAGGCGATGCATTGAAAGTCACAGTTTTGTTCACCAAAATAGGTGACATAAAGCCTACCTACTAGGTAATCCTTGTCTATTAGGTATTTTGTCGTTTCTAACATCTTACGTTTTCTGATCCATTACCTAGTTGTAGGTAGGTATCGACTACATAGTTTCAAAATCAAGTCTTGTTAGACTTATTAGATGCCTCTACTCATTAACATCGTTAACTATCTATATTAAAATCAGAACGCTTTCATAATTTAAGTACATGCAATAAAAAGTCAATCAATAAAAGGATTAATAGATACCTAGTTGTAGGGCTTTTATAATACATAGGTACCCTACTTATAAAGTACCTAAAGAAAGAGTGAATATTCTTATTCAAGCTGGGCCAGCGTAGTGGACTATGAATTATGGTAACCTGTTTATTTGATAGGAAACCTGAGGCCTAGCAATGTGTAAGAAATGGGTTAATGATGATGATTCAATTTCCTTCGGTTCAATACGGAAACGAGGATTGGTTCAGACAAATCGCTAATACAGTCATTATAAGGTTAATGTTACAAGTGTTTACGTTAATATTAACATTAGTAACTTTTTGTTACGTAGGTAAGTATGTTCGTAGCTGTACAGATATTACGAGACTTAATAATATTGTGGAAAGTGTTGCACATTAAGGTTAAGCTTTTAATTATGTCAAGCTAGGCATCATCTAATCTCTCTTTTACAACGTAACTGGCAGATATAATTAGAGCTACATCAGCTGCCATCCTACTTTCCGGGTGCCTACATAAGATGTTTAGCTTCTGCAATGTGTCCACCCGAGTAAAAACCAATTTTCAAACTCGCTTTGATAAATTCAATCAAAAAGCTCCTTGCAAAATCTAACTAGGTATAGAGTACTGAACTAGATTTCATTCACTCGCCAGCGGAATTCCAAACAAATTCATATTCACTTAAATCACAACTCACTTACCTGATTTACTTTACAATCACAAACTAGTGCATAAAATACGGTGTAATGTGTACCTACATCGGAACATCGACATCAACACATTTCAAAAGCGAAACGATGTAAATCCAAATCGTATTGTTAGTTGGCCGTGCGTGTATAATCACCGTTTTTGCTGCATTCAATTAAAAATTGACCCACTGTCGTTTCACGGAGAACAACAAAACAGACATTCTTCCCGCAGTAGCGTCTGCCTTCAAACATGACAATTCTAATTCATTGTCGGAACTTATCAACCTATAACGAATGGAGAAAACGATTTTGGGGAAAAAGGTCATGAAAACTTTAAAACAGTCTCCCTACATTTAGTAATTTAAATGTTTGAACTTTAGATAAGCCACGATTAGGTTGGTAGGGAAGTATCTCTAAATAGCTTCCTTACAGATGTTATGGACGGGGTTATTATTGTGATTAAAGACGTTTATTATAAGCAGTGACAGTCGTTAACACATGGATCATTAAATTAGAAGTTATGAAATACTACGCAAAAGAGCTTATAAAAATATGAATTCAACAACTTTTTCACAAAAGATTCACCAATAGCAGAATAAGACAATACGAAAAAACCAAGTGTTCTGAATAGGAACACATCAATAAAACGAATCTTTTTGAAACGATTTCAAATTCGTTTACGCTTTTAAAAATATCGATGACTCCGAATTCTACATTTAAATGGGCAGGGCCTTTTTCAAAAGCCATTTAGCGTGGGTAGAGACCATAAACGAAACAGCAAATTGCAAATAAGGCTTCAGCGCCGTTACGGATAGTTTGATAGGTACTTAGTGGCATTGTGATGGGAGATTCTGATTTTATTGATATAGGTAAATGAATAGCGAAACAGCGCGATGTGTTCATCACAGTTTTGACCTAAACGGTTCTCTAGAAGGTCCGGTCAGCGACCTGCGATCAGGACTCCAGTCCCACCCGTCGACCCACTTCGCAGACTTACCATGTTACGCTGCACATACTGCACCTACGTCTCTATGTATGGTAAATTGCATGAACTACTACTTATAAGCACGACGAGGCTTTTATTGCTATTCCACGCGCTTAATTGACGCGTTCCCAAGAATAGAATCGGACTTTATTATTTCTGTCAACATTATAAAAGCGATAAAACTGGCGTAATGCAACTTTTTCAAGAGCTCGTTCCTTTTATAATAATCCTAAGTTTTTATGTTTATTATTTTTGAAGTCAAAGCCATTCGATAATATTATTGGAAGAAACTTTTTTGTTTCCTACTTTCTTTAACAAAAAAATATCAAGTTGCTAATGACTTTTGGTAGGAAGCTACTTAATATTCAGAAAGTGGCCGCACACTGATTAACCCCGAGACAAGTTATGACAGATCGTCATATCGTAACTATCTCCTAATGATTGTCGTCCAGCCCGGCTAAATACAATTATCAGCTAATTAAAGCGACGCGACGTCTCGCCGAACGCGTTTAGTGAAAGCAGTCTCACACGTGGCCCATTTTAACAACTCGCAACGAGAGCAAAACTAATGTATCAACTATTTACGCGCGACATTTACTTTTCCATCATGAGAGATCAGAGATCAGAGAACGGTGGTGCATGACGCCCCGAGACATCTAGTGGCGTGCAGATATGCCGGCAGTCAGGGTACATTAAACGCGGCACATCACCTAGATACTGTCCAACTAGCCAATTCCAACTATTGTTGTCCACAAGGTTAGTACAACGTACCCACTTAGCTGAGCTAACCACAACAAATTCGTCATAAGAAACTTCAGTAGGTACCTATAGGTAGGTAAACAAATCATTCAAATCCGAAGATGGATTAGTAGGTTTCATAAAGTAAGAGTAACCTGAGGTTATAACTGAGAAAAACATCTCCTTTCTTGTCAGCTAAGCGACATTGTGGTGAAGACATTATTAGTCCAGCGGACAGAGGTCGCCGCGAACGCTCGACGTCTCGTTGCATGCAACCGTTAGCGCATGCATAATTCCGACCGCGATCTGTTCTACTGACGTAATGACATGCGCACTATGGGTTTATGCGGACCGCAATGTCGTTTGTTTCTAATGAACAAAAAAAAGAATTTATGAAAGTATTTTAACCTACACGAAAGGCGTGTTTGGACCTACTCTACCTTAACTTGCCTATAACTGGGATTATTAAAATAGAATACATATTAAATTAGAATTATTGAAGTTTAACTTAGCTATGCCCACAATTTTTCGGAATCTTTTAATAGACAGTAATAATGCCTATATTAAGCGACAAAGACACCTTATTTGTTGAATAGGTAGACTACGTAGAATAGACTATAAATTCTTGAAGAACGCATTATACCTAATAGTGGACCCCTCATATGTAGAGGCCTAACGATACCCGGCATCTCGATGTTGACGTTTTTGCAGCATCTCCGAGATCTGTTATGGGCAATCCATCATAATGCAAATAGCTAGTCGTTACCTGCAGCTTCCAACTGTATCTGAGAATCTAAGGTTAAACACGTAAGTAGGTATCTACCTATATCTGTCCGGTACATCTCTATTTGTTACCTAACGATGTTCGTCTATAATTTAAACAAAAAGAAGATTAAAGATTATTTATTTTTTCTCAAAATATACCTAAGGCTTTTCTAAAAAGGCCTATAAGATTAGGTACGATGTGATGTCCTTCAAATAGCTAGTCCATCAAATCCTTCTCGATCAACAATACATTGGAGAAATATTCTGTCAGTGTTACAGATAGCCAACGGCGACGAAAACTACCTACTTATCTTCACGTAGGTAGGTACAAGGATATTCCGAATTTGAAGTTAAAGCTTAATGAGGTTTATTACTGAGTCAATAATAATTTCGTTTAATGGTCATTTTAACGAGCCAGTAAACTCACAAAGCGCAAGAAGTACCAACATAGTAAACCTTGTCACGTAAACAAAAACAGTTAAACCTGACCGAACGTTAGTCAAATGTATTTCACAGCGGTAAAGCAATGTATCCACAGTTCCACACATTACAAGTAACATAATACTGAGGGTCAATAAGAACATTTCTTGGAACACATAACGTTAATCTCTTTAACAATCAATTTCAGGTTATTAAGAACAGAAACACCTTTAAAAGCTAATTGGTACTAGGTACATAATTTGGTCTATTCAACGATGGTGTTACATTGCTTGTCTCACTGCTTATTTCTCATGTTAATAGATACGAGTAGCTAACTCGGATGCAAATTGATTAACGGATGCAAAATGTGTGCTTTCCTAAGAGCTATTATGTTTCAGATTAGACATAGTGTTTAATACACAATCGTGTAGCCCCAAATACAATGTCACCATCAACGCATCTGGGACTAGCGGTTATGGTGACATTGTATGTGAGCTAGTTGAGTATTATGTGGGTATCTGACACATCTCATACACACGTAATTACGAATGTTATCGTAGAACTTCTGCTATGTACCTACAGTTTGAACAGCCTGTACAAGGTTAGGTCGTTAACATATGCATCCTATACATGAATTACATAGAAGTCATTTGACTATGTACCTGATTAACAAATTGTAGGTAAGCAGAAACGTTTTTGCCGACTTATCTGACCGAAATCTTTACTTTTCATAGTTAAAGTATCAAGGAGGATTAGGTATACCTATACGAAATATGCGATAAACAAGCAAAAAGGGGAACAAAAAACACAGTTTAACAGTAAATAAAGAAAAAAATCTATTTCCTACCACCTCAACCACAACACAACACGCCAAACGTCGAAACTAATCTAGTAAAGCGAGTTAATGTATCGATAACATCTGAATCACGACTACTTGACAATCAATATTTGCGGCGACCAGTACCGTAAAGATGCAGACAATTTGGCCGAAGCAATTAATACTACGAAGATTCTCCTTGGAGATAGGCCACATCCCTGTGGAGCTACGATCTATGACACAGATAGACAGATTAACGTTTCCTGCCTGCCTTAACAATCGTAATAAACTTTGCGGTGACTGAAGTTCTAAATGCCATTACTGTTGTGTTCAAACCACCCTTGCAAGACGCTATAACGGGTTATTATTATGTTTTTTGTAAAACAGAAAGACAATATTTTGTATTAAGACAAAAGATGTAAAGTAGGTTGGTAGGTAACCTTTATGGTATTTTAAACGTAACGCTGGTATAATTATAAGTACGTTATATATTTGAATTGTATTTGATTATACCTACCTACCACATTTTAACATAATCAAGGTTTCTATAAAATAAATATGGTAAACCGATAGGTTTATTTTTTTATATGGGACAACACATAATTCTCATGTCGTGGTATCCATGGAAGAAACCGTTAGGATTATGGTTGCAATGTGGGAAAAGTGTGAAATATCGTTAATTTGCGGTATAAAGAGCATTGTCGAGACACCGGACGTGTTACATAAAGAACCGTGTGACGGATACCACGGGGCCGTTATCTTGATTATAATGATGAGATAGATATGATATTTTTACATAGGAGCCGTTCATGCGAAAAAGTCCTTAGCTTTAGCTCGGAAAGCTTGCTAGCAAGGGCGTAAACTAGGTAATATATTCTGTTTCACTGTAGTGGATTCACCGTAGACTAAGTATACCTACATATCGTATCTAGCTAGAGTTCTAAACTAATTCTAGGAGTCTAAGATATTATTCCACTAGTTTAGTTTTATAATCTGATGGTAATAATAATTTTAGTGGTCAGAGAGAGTGGGATAGGTATGTGTAGATACGATAACTGTCAATATTATTTCGTCCATCTCATTTGAAATCCATGCCAAAGTAGTCGAGAAAGAGCCTTATCTTATGGAATTTATCTTCTCGTTAAGACTGTGATCGACTGATTTCTATCACAAACAATCATGACGGTTTGGCGCCGCTGCTGCGCTCAAACTGATGTATCAGACCATCAGGTCGAATTGGATTGACAGGTTTTTCAATTTCATAGCAATCTTTGTTTTCAATATCGAAATATCAATTTTTTTTTATTATTAAATGCTTAGTTCAATTTCTGACCAGCTAACAGAGAGGTCCTACCTATAGGTAGATGTTATTAATGAATTCTAATACTTTCGATTTCATGTAATAATTAATCTTATTATTAGTTTGTTTATGGAGTTTATTTTTCCAGCTATGTTTAAAGTAGATAACAAACTTTATTGAAATCTAGAATTAGTTTTATTTTTATTATGTTCGTGCCTTTTTAACATGATACAAGAAATTGTCTGTTAGTCTGTTTAATAGCTGCATTTAAGTGAGACCAAAATAAACATGTTTTTCTAAAAAAACACTTACCTACTCACGGGAAAGCATAAAATAGAAAAAAAATGACCACCATCAATTTACTCGAAATTGACACAACGACCAATTCTTTACTATCTTTCTTTGAGTCACGTTTCGTAACTAATAAATGGACAATGATCGCATTGTTTGGAAACATTTCATTATTTTTATTTGCTTTCGATGGTCCACTTTCGATACTCACTAACTCTAGATTATAAATTGCTCACCTACCTGTATCAATAGAAGTTTTTTTTTCTATGATTAAGAGATTGTAATTCACGATATTTTTAGTCATTTCTCTTAACACAAGAATAAAATAAAAACAATTAGACTAGTTTTAAAACTCTCGAAATAGGATTTTTTTTAATTACCTACGTGGAAAAAATATTCACTTATACTTTTCTTTGTGATAAATATCTATTTTTTTCCATTTGATCTAGGGTTATCTAGATGTGAGTTCATGAAGGGTCGTCGTGATAATAATATGCCAGGGCCCGCATACTTCTAGGGGTCGCTCAGAGAACTCGTTTTAACACAAGCCTCTAAAACAAAGGCTACAATGTGCTTATCTTTATTTAGAAATGCATTACCAAGGGCCAAGGGCCTCAGTCGTAGGTATGTAGGTAGCTACCTATATTTAAAACTAAGTACATCCTAGGACTCTATCATAATAAGAACACTATAATAACGAAATATATTTTAAAACATTACAAGTACATAATCAAGAAAATCCTTTTTTAAGTCCATTTATAATCGTATTCAAACATATAATAGTATGAAAAATATATTCTAAGTATTCATTTAATAGGTAAATACTCTCAAGTAAATATTAAAAACTACGCTGATTTAAAAAAAAAAAACATTTGTTGGTATCAGTAGTTCCATGTTTAAAATTTAACTATGCAAAATGGGGAAATAATAATATACGGAAATAATATAATTGTACAAATTCGACCTTACCATCATCCGCTTCAATTTCAGCTATCGGCGACACAAAGGTTATGTGCAAAATAATTCCAATTAAGACAAAATTTGTTCCGCAATACATCGTACAATTTTAAATTTGGAATATCACATAAATAAATTTTGTTTTAGGTTTAAAAATAAAAAGTTGAATTTCCCGCGCGATCGTAACGTAAAGGCAATGTGCGTCGACGGGTGTTGCGGTGCAGGCGTGCGTTTACCGCGCGACTTCTAACCGACTAATAAAACACGGAGCTAGTGCACGCTTCAGCCGCATTGTTCTGATTTTGAATACAGAAGCTTGGAGAGCACTATTTCTCGTTAATGAAATGGGCATTAGATTGAAGCTTCGAACTCGGCATTCAATTAAAATACAATTACTAACCATAAAGCAGTAGGTATTATTGGGGTTAATTTAAAAAAAAACATAATTTTTATTGAAAACTTGAATCAAAATCTCCGAAAATAAAAATATAATAAGAAATGTCTATGGACTCTTAAATTCATGACAAGTTTTCGCCAAATGGCGAAATCTCGTACCTACCTAGGTAGATACCTACCTCTGAGTTAAAATAGAACAACAGTTTTAAGTAACCTTCTTGTACCTTGTACTTTTTTCAACCTCTATTTGTCTCAAACACAGCTTTTGAAGTCCACAAGTGGCCACTCGTGATTCAGCTTTCTTTTGCCCACTTACTTGTATAGGTAGGTACCTACTTACTCATCCAAACCGGTATTATCCTAAGACCGAAAAAAGAAACTATTAATTTTTTTATCTATGTGTGCAAATAATTTTTTTCTAGCAACTCGATTATCATAGGTCAATAATTTATAATAACAGACATTCGCTTTCCATACGAATTTTAATATCCATTTAAGAGTAGATAGGTAGGCACCTACCTATGCATAAATGAATTTTAAGACTATTGTACCTATTAAATAGCATTCGAGCGTTATTCTTTGGTATTCTTTACCAATGTGGAGTAGCATGACTTTAGACCTCGACCAGAGGACAAGATTATCAAAATACTAAAGACAGTGATTATGGTGCGATTAAAGATTGTATTTATTTACAAACAAGAGAAATAGGTGACGCCAATCTTTTAGCGCATGCGTATTCGCCCGCGCGCCCTATTTTAGCGACACTCATGTTCGGTGCTCGCTAAAACCCAACAGATCAACACCTAAAATTTAATTGAAACAATGCTCTAATTTGTAAAAGTTGCTATAGTAACTAAACAGGCGGGATGGGGAATCAATTCAAGAACGTGGCAGTGATTGCCTGCCTGAAAACCTTCCTTTTCATCTTCAATATTGTTTTTTGGGTAAGTATGGGGACGTGTCATTGTTGAGCTTTCGTAGTAGACGGATTCATATTGTATTTACAATGGCATAACTTTTCGTCGCAGCTAACAGGTCTCCTGATTCTCATCGTTGGACTATGGGCGCAGTTCGATCTGTACAAGTACTTGGAGCTATCTCCCGAGTTCTCGGGAACGGCTCCGCACGTTATGATCGGCATCGCCGGGCTGATTATACTCATCAGTTCAGTCGCCTTCACCTGCATCATCAAAGGACAACCTGTTCTACTTTATGTCGTAAGTACCCAGGACTTAAAACCCGCTAGTTCAGTCAGCTAAAATAAAAGAGGAGAAATCTAACACACTGTTTTACTCAAGTTTCTTTATAAGAGATCGATTGATATTTTTTTTTATTTGAACAATTTTACCTTACATCCTACTACTTACCTTGCTTCCACAGTACGGCGGGTTCTTAGCTTGTATCTTCATGATGGACGCTGGAGTCGGCGCCTCTGTTGCTTGCTACCGAGACACTTTCTCGAGAGGACTCCAAGATGGACTTACTCAGACGATTGTGAACTACAACCCGAAGAAGGCTAACTTCGACTTTGCTCAGTCAACGGTAAGTTCTTAGTACACCACCGTTGGAAATGTATTAAAAGTTAATTAAAACGCTTCTACGATAGATGCCTATCTCTCCACAATAAAACTGCTTGGAGAATTTTATTGTTTTCAAGTCACTGACCTTCGCTGAAAGTATGAAATATGGAACATCTAGCAATTGAGTCTCATTCGTTTTCGTGACCATTTCAGTTAGCTCCTTAGTGCAATACTCACGATTTTCTAAACAAAAATATTCCGTTGTATTTCGCATAAAAAACCTTTTGTTTATTTGTGCA
This sequence comes from Clito sp. Burns02, assembly GCA_018250795.1. Classification (NCBI taxonomy): domain Eukaryota; kingdom Metazoa; phylum Arthropoda; class Insecta; order Lepidoptera; family Hesperiidae; genus Clito; species Clito sp. Burns02. Next base: position 992 of record DWOF01000320.1, on the reverse strand, counting down.
AACATCCTCATTGTTATTAAGTAGGTACTTATTTTAAAGTCAAGTCTTTGCGATTTTTGTATTTCCTTGAACTGTTTATTTCTTTTTTATTTTGGTCAGTTTTTGTAATTGACCACTGATCCGCTCCGTCCTTGCTCGAATTTTTTTTACTAAAAATGTAAACAATAGGAAATTAAGTAGTAGGTATAATAAATAGCCTTAAAGTTTAAAGTAGAAGAGATTTCGCATATTATTTATGAATTTATGAATAAAGTTATAAGAATTTAGAGTCGTCTAAAAATGCGTACTTATTAACAAAAGATCCTGTGTTAACTACAGTTAAACTGTTGCGGGGTTGCAAACTACACCGACTGGATCCGCCTGTCGCCGCAGAAAGTGATCCCGACGTCCTGCTGCTCCAACACCGACCACTGCGTCACAGCCAACTACAGCGAAGTGTTTCAACGGGTACGAGAATGACGCATTATTATAAACCTATCTAAAGTTTAATCAACCATTAATATGGTGTACTTTTTCTTTTTTAGGGCTGCTTCGAGGTGATAGCCGAATATCTCGAACAAAACATGGATATATTGATCGGTATCGCAATAGGCACGGCACTGCTTCCACTACTGGGCGCGTTTTTGTCCTTTTCCCTAGCACACTACATAGAGAAGTCCAAGTACGATGTTATGAACTGAAAACGACTTTTGCCTTGCCAATGGATAACAATTATCATTGAGTCTCAATTTCGAAATGTGATTATGTAGAAGTTATTAATATATTTACACGAAAATGTATTGAATTTTAAAATATTCAAATGTAGCAAGATTTAAAGATGCTATTATATTGTTATTATTAATTCATGTTTAATGAATCTCTTTTTCTTTCATAGATGTTTATTATATTTAAAGAAATTTTATCTATATTGAATCTTAAATAGATTAAGAATTGCATGGAAATTGTAGTTTTATTTAAACAAAACATATTATGTATCACAAATCCTTTAATCA
>DWOF01000319.1:0-11063 GCA_018250795.1 Clito sp. Burns02 | reverse complement strand
CGGCGCCAGGTCGGAGAGCGCCAGCGCGCCGAGCCGCGCCGCCACCGCGCGCCCGCCGCCCGCGCCGCGCACGTGCCGGCGCGCGCGCGACACCAGCGCGCGGCACGCGTCGCCGCGCGCGCCCACCACCACCACCGACAGCGACCGCACCGTCATCTCCGTCTCGTGCGACACGCCCGCCGTCGCCGACGTCTCCGCTTCCACTGACACGCACACATTATTTTACAAAGTTTATGGGCAAACCAAAACTTAAAATAAATTACAAGATTTCAATACACAGCAGTATGACGGCTAACTTACGATTGGCAGGCTGATGCGGCTCGGCCGCGGGCGCGCTGGGCGCGGGCTCATCTCCCGCGACGCCGAAGAAGTCGAGCACGGCCACCCAGCTGTCTATGCTCAATACCAGCTTCAAACAGTTGAACTCGACCTTCGTTAGTTTCCCCACCTACAAAATGTTTTTGATTTAGCATTTTCGACCGAAACGTGTCAAATTAATAATTAATAATTATATAGCACTGTAATTATTCATAAGTGTATTTGCGCTAATAAAGAATTGAATTGAAGTTCCATTTTGGCTTTCAAGTGAAAATCCAGTTTTTTCTGAATAGAAGAAATAATTTATTACGGGCAATAATTATTACCTTGTTGTAGAGGTCGTGAAATCGTGGATGTGTGTGGTGTCGTGTGTGCACGGAGAGCCACACGAGGTTGCCGGCCTCGTCCCCCGCGCCCTCGCCCTCCCCCGCGCCGCCTTCCGCCCCCTCGTCCGCGCGCTGCTCCGGCGAGCAGGGGGGCGTGGCGCCGCACACGCTCTCGCGCTTCTCGCGGCCCCAGCGCCCGCGACACCGGCGCTGCAACCGAACAATTAAGGCAGGAATTGAATGTCGTGTTTAATGTTGACAAAAAGTGTTTGAAAATACAAACAGAACATAATTTGACCTCGCGATCCAACGGGCCTTCTGCTACGTTCAGTTCACTGGGCAGTGAGGTGGAGTTAGGCTTCATGTAGTGCAGGGAGCTGGCCACGGACACGTCGTCGGGGAACTCCGTGACGAAGTCCGGGCACGACTTGGACACGTACACGGCCTTGGGCGGCATCGGCGGCGTGTGCGACACCATCAACATGCGGTGCTTGGAGTCCGGCTCCTTCGTCAGGTCCTCCATGGTGATGGAGTGGAGCGATACCTGTACGAGGAATTCATAACAAACATAATCATCATTGCACTTGAAAACTACTACATTTGATTACAAATAAGAAGAGCTAATCAATATAATACCTGTAAGGTGGTTTCATGTGGATGCAGGTAGTCGTATCTGAGGGAGAACTCTCGGAAGGTGAGCGCGACCAGGCTGCGCTCGCCGCCGCCCAGGTCCGCGCGCAGCTCCACCGTGAACGTCGCCAGTTCGAACGTCACTGAGACAAACCCGGCATATTAATGGAGAGGAATATAACACATATTACATTTTGTGAGTGTAGTGTGTGTACCTATGAGCGGCGTGTGCGGCGCGAGGCGCGAGGGCCGCGGCGCGGGGTGCGGCGGCGGCACGGCCAGCACGGCGGCGCGCAGCGCGGGGTCCAGCCGCAGCGTCGGCACGGCGCCCTCCTCCAACACGCCCACACCCATCTGATGAGATGCACAAATCAATCATTATTGATTATTTTAGTAGTGCGTCAAACGAGCACGTAGGCTAGCCGATGCTGATTAAAACATTGACCAGGGAGCGCTACCTCCGAGAGCGCGGTGTCGGCGGGCGGCGCGCAGTCGGCGGCCTCGCGCGCGGGCGCGCTGACCCAGCGCAGCGTGTCCAGCAGCTGCTCGTACTGCTCGCGGCTCGCCGTCACGTGCAGCTCGCCCACTACTTTACCGCTGATTGAACACTGCAAGTTATACAAAGTATAAGAAAGTGTTTTCACGGGTATATTTTATAACGCGATAGGAATAGTATCAGTGTGTAATATCACCTGGGGGCCGTCGATCAGGTCCTCGTATGCGACGGCGAGGTGCAGCTCGGTGTCGTGCAGCACGGGCCGCCCGCGCCCCACCTCGTACATCTCCGCCATGCTGTGCGTGCCGCGCGCCAGCTGCTGCTTCAGCTTCTGTTCGTCCACCTCCAGCTGCAGGACAGGATAATTGGTCTTTTATGCACAGTTCTTGTACATTGTAGTAATGTTGGTGTATAATGTGTGTATACTAACGGAGACGAGGGAGATGTCCCTGACGCGCACGGTGTAGTGGGCGTGCGAGGGCGCGCCGGGCCGGTTGGCCAGGCTCATGCGTCCGAGGTGCGCCACGAACACGGCCGCGCTGTGCGCCGCGCGCGCCACCACCGCCACCGGCGACTCCAGCTCCACCGACACGCTGCACACGTACTCACTTTTTAGTATTCTTAGATTCATGTATAAATAACTTGAATTATAAATCTGTATGTAACCGATAGACGCACCTCAAGATAATATTCTGGTCCTCGCGGTCCCGATCGGGCTCGTCGAGCGAGCAGCCGGCGCTGGCCGTGCGCCGCCGCGGCGACACGCCCTCCACCGACTGCGACAGGCGCGGGTTTGCGTACAGGGTGTCGCCTCTGCACACCAACAAAATAAAATAAACATTGGTACAATAAAACCTATGGCATGTTGATTTTAATACTTATGCTATATACCTAGGATGGACGAGTCCGATGGCCATGTCGGCGGCGGCGGCGCGGATGGAGCGCGCCAGGTTGGCCAGGTACTGGCGGAACTGCGCCACGCAGGAGCGCAGCTCGCGCAGCAGCGGGCCCGAGTGCGTGTACCACACGCTCGCCACGTGCACGCACACCTTCACCTCCACCACTGATGCCCGACACAAACATACAACACTATTTACAAAGGAGTTCCTCGAGGCCACTCGATTACTAAAAAGTTACTTTAAAAAATTATAAAGTAAACTCAAACAACAACAACATTGTATAACATACCAGGCGGGTCGTCCCCGTGCTCGGTGTGCACCGTCCTGGAGATGGTGAAGGTGAGGGCCTTGTCGTCGGGCGCGAGGTGGTCGGGCAGCGGGGCGCCGCCCGCGCCGTGGTCGTGGTGGTGCGCGGGCGCGCGGCCGGCGCACAGGATGCGCGAGTGCAGCCCCGCGCCCTCGCACAGCGACACCACCTGCACGCCGCCCAGCGACCCGCCCACCTCCACGCGGGGACCGTCTGCCGAACAACATTAACATCTAGTGCCTGTTGGCGGTCTGACAAGGAATGTAGGTGATGTGATGGGAAGTGCGGTTACCGAGCGTGGCCTGGATGCGCGCCTCGCCCAGCGTGGCGGTGGCGACCTTGCGCGCGGCGGGCTCGCCGGCCAGCAGCGCCGAGCGCACCAGCAGCACGCCCAGCCGGTGGAAGTCGAACGTGATCTCCGTGCGCACGCCGCGCTGACACAAACAACCACACCGTTACTTTACTTCCTTTTAATTAATTTTTATGACTTTTAAGTTTTCTCTGCTAAAACGAATGAAAAGGTTTAAAGCGTTTTTACTGTTAAATATACTGAGTAAGTGCAACGTATTATTATGCACTTTTCGGTACCTTAGGTTCGTCGATGGGCACGTCGGTCGCGTCGGGCGCGTCGCGTGCGTCGGTCGCGTCGTGCGCGTGGGGCGCGCGGTGCGGGCCGGGGCTGGCGGCGCGCGGCGGCTCGGCGGGCGCGGGCTTGCCGCCGCCCGCCACGCGGTGCGCGAAACCGATCAGCTCCACTATCGTCTCTTGGTTAGCTGCCACACAAACATTTGGGTTAAATCATTTACGTTAGATGAAATTTATGGGGTTCGATATAGAAAAAATATAGCAAACACTTACCGATTACGTCGAGATTATTGAACAAAATATTAGCTATCCTCAAATCTTCCGAATCGCCGTCTCCTTTAACGAAGCACAACTCTATTGCTATGAGGGCCTCCGAGTCGACGAGGCCGGGGGCGGCCCAGCCCGTGGCGCTGCTCCAGGCGTTCCCGTCGGTGCCCCACGCCGGCGGCTGCCCGGGGCCGGGCGCGCCGCCCCACGTGCTCGTGCTGCCCCACACGCTGTCCGCGGTCCCGTACGTGTTGCTGCTGGTGCTAAAACTGCCACCCATCAAGTTCGGTCCCGGACTGGTGCGTTCTGGATCTGGAACTAACATTTATTATTTACAACATTAGTAAATGTTTATTTCCAGCACAGTTAGTAACATAAAATGTAACATTTAGTGCGCTCACAGTGTGCGTGGTGCAGCGTGTAGAGCGCGCGGTGCAGCGCGTGCGGCGTGGGCGGGGCGGGCGCGGCGCGCGCGTCCGGCGACGCGGGGGACGTGGGCGACGTCGGCTCCGAGCCGCGGATGCTGCCCGACGCCGTGTCCATCCTGGAGAGAAGGCCAGCATTTCATACTTTAATACTATCTTCTTACCAATTAATGATGATAAGGTACATAGAATGAGCAACAAGGAGATGATGTGTTGCGCTTACCCGACGTGTTTGTGGCTGGCGACGAGCAGCTCGAAGTCTGGCCCGTAGGCCTGCAGCGCGTCCACCAGCAGCAGCGAGTGCACCGACAACGAGAGCGAGGTGTCGGCGGGGCGCGCCGCCAGCGCCGCGCGCACGCCCATCACCTGCACCTCCGCTATGCTGCGCCCGCGGGACTGCACCTGCACAAGATACAAGACATTCATTTATTCTGAAATATCCAGTCGATATCAAAGCATGGCAAGGCCACGTAGTAAGATTTAACTTAAAGCATCCAGTGAGTCACCTCGAGCGACATCTGGTCGATGGCAAACTGCAGCAAGAAGAGCGTGGCGTTGCGGTGCGCGGAGGGCTCGGAGCGCTCGGTCTCCGAGCCCGAGCTGCTGTCCTCCTCCTCCTCCTCCGCCTCGCCCTCGCCGTTCGGAGCTTCTTTGGACCTGTAAATCCCCTTCACCATCTACATTCGTTATCTTATAAAGGTGAACCAAAGTATGTATTGAAAAATACTGGGCGGAAACTCGATTACTATAGGACAATAACAAGCAAGGCCTGTAAACATAAGCAGGTAAGGTGGGTTACTGTGCGTGGTCGGCGGTGGCGGCGAGCGCGGCGGCGTGGAGCACGGCGCGCACGGCGGCCAGCTTGGTCTCGCTGAGGTGCACCACGAGCGCGGGCAGCGAGCCGCACAGCGCCGCGCGCGGCCACTGCGGGTCGCTCGTCGCCACCACGCGCCGCTCCGCCTGCAACACACACCGGTACTAATCCATCGACAAACACTTTATTGAGCAGTAGCCTACTTTATAGACAAACTAACTCACTTGTAAGGATATACTAAATCGATCGAGTAAGTGCAGTGCGGAAGTAGATTTCGTATGTGCATATTTCCAGTTGTCGCGCGCCCGTCCCACCAGTATCTGCAAGTCGCTCAGTTCGATTTTATACCTAAAACAGAACAGAATCCGTAATAGGAACCAATCACACACACCTGCCCCCGTAGGAGATAAAAAGTGTGGTTACCTATCGTAGAGACTAGACTGCAGGTGGTCGACATCGATGGGGGGCGGAGGCGTCGCGGGGCGCACGGGCGGCGAGGCGGGCGACAGGGGACTGCCCGGCGGCGTCGAGCACGGCGTCATAAACATCTCTGCAAACAAACAATACGTGAATATCTCTAGTACAGTAGATGTGCTTAGCACCAGAGGTGTCGAATGTGTGTGGTCACCTTCGTCGTCGTCGTCGTGCGAGGGGTGCGCGGAGGGCGGCGGGCGCGCGTCGGGCAGGTGCGCGTTGGCGAGGCGCAGGCGGCCGAAGTCGAGCACGATGACGGGCGCGTCGCGCGCGCACAGCTGCTCCACCAGCACTATCTGCGGCGCCGAGATGTCCAGCTCCACCACCCACGACCCCCGAGAGCCCTGTACATACAATTGTTATACAATGTTTCATCACGACTCCATTACTTATTAAAGGTAAGGAATGCGTGTATAGTGACCGGCGTGCGGTGGTGTCGGTGTCGCAGCAGGCGGTCCCAGTGCGTGCGCAGGCGCGCGCGCGTGTGGTCGCGCACGTGCGCGATGGCGGCCGCGCTGCCCGCCGCGCGCACGAAGCGCGCCGCCCACCGCGCCGCCGCGTAGCTCCACACCACCTCTAGCGACCGCGACTTCACGCGCAACCTGGACGAAATACACCCATACAATTATAGTACACCAACAAACTGTATAGACCATCGGTTAGTTTGCACGTATGTGCAAACTAACCGATGGTCAGAAGACGGTGTTGGTGTATAGTTGCAGTGGCACCTGTAGTCGCAAGCGAGTCCGGCGGGGCGGCGGTCGTAGGTGAGCTGGAAGAGCGGCTCGCTGGCGGGCGGCTCGGCGGGCGGGCTCTGCGCGCGCCACCACGCCGCGGGGCCCGCCGCCGCGCTCAGGCCCTCACGGATCATGCCCTGCTCCACACAGACAAACATTTAACGTTTTATTTTACGTCATTGAATCACCATGACTGCAAGTGAGTATGGAAAAAGACTTCGAAGAATGTAAGCTGACCTGCGGCGCGACGAGCACGGGGAAGAGCGAGTGCGGCGTGATGCGCTCGCGCAGGCAGAGCGCGCCGAGCGACACGTGCAGCGAGTGGGCGGCGGCGCGCGGCCGCGACTCCACGCGCACGCACACGCTCGAGAACTGCAGCTCCACGCCCTCGCCGCGACCGCCCACGCCACTGCCGCCGCCCTCGCCGTTCGACAATCTGAGACATGCAAATCAATTTAATCGATCTCGTCTACGTTACTTTCTAATTCAAAGTTCATAACTTACAAGTACTAACCTAATCTCATCTTCCGACTCTGTACATAAATCTAGCGATCCCCTCTCCAAGTTAAACTCGAAGAGCCCGAAAACAGCGTCACGACGCAAAAGAGTATTGTCGTCCAAAGAGTCGGCTATCACGTCCAATATTTCGTCTTCCAGCCGCGGGCCGGCGGCGGGCGCAGTGGGCGCGAGCGGTTGTGTGGGCGTGACGGGGGTGGCAGGCGCGGTGGCGGGCGCGTACCAGCCCCACCACTGCGGGAACCACCGCACCAGCACGCTGCGCCCGGAGCTCGCCTGCTCGGGCGTCGAGGCCGGCGTCGACACAGGCACTTTGCGCATCGCAATCTGCAAACACCTCTCGATTGTAGTACGATTAACCAAAAAAATCCTTTTAATTATTATTACAACTTGCCTCTCTCAACGGCTTCAATACGTTCAGCGGCATCGCCCACTCGTATTCATCTTTGGCGGCTTTCTTATCCGGAGGCAGGGTGCCCGCCGGGTTGCTGAGTATCATCAAACATATATCCACATACTGCAGCGTTTTACGCGCCTGCTCCAGACACGACTCCCAGGTAGGCTTGGGGTCCAGCCCTGGAAGGAATTGGCTCTAAGTGAGAAAAGTCACGAAGCACTGACCTCGGTGTGTTTGTGTATGTACTAACACGTATGGTGCGGCGCGTGCGCCCGCAGCGCGTAGTGCCACCAGGCGCGCGCGTGCCCCCGCAGCGGCGCGGGCGGCCGCAGCGCGCGCACCTCGCGCAGCCGCGCCACGCGCTCCAGCCCGCGCGCGCACCCCGCCATCTCGCTGTACTGACGCTGCGAACACCACACAACCAGCATTATCACACTTGCCACATTACTTATGCTCTGTAACAGATGAACCGATTACTATCCTGTGATCGACATCCCACCTGTGTGAGCTTGAGCAGCACGGCGGAGAGCGTGAGGTGGCAGGCGAGGCGAGGGCGCGCGCGGTCCCGCAGCGGCTGCTCGCACCGCTCGCGCCGCACGCGCGCGCTCGCGCCCGTCGGGGACAGCACGAACCGGTGCGCGCATTCCCACGTCGCACGCATACGCTCCTGATAAATATTACATTTTCTAGTTATATCAGCTGACAGTGATATAACTAGTACAATACAGAATTTAAAAGTATTTTTCACTAACTGTGAGCTCAGCAATGGTGCAGTCGGCCATCATGCCGGCGGGCACGAGCATGGGGTCCCAGTAGACGGCGAGGTGGTGCAGCTCCAGCAGCTTGAAGGAGCAGGGGTCTGCGGGCGGTGTGAACCCGCGCCGCCACGCCGCGTCGCACGACTCCGCCGCCAGCGACTCCACGGCCAGCCCGCAAGCAAAGGCGTGCGGCGCGCATGTCAGCGCATCCTCATACCGGATGTGCACATCCGTCAGCTTTAACTAACAATCATATGATATTGATTAAATATCTACTTAATAAATTGAAAAATGAAAGAGGAATGATAAAATTATAAACAAGTGATACCTGAAGGTTTTCCACGATATTGGCGAGCAGGCCGGTGCCATAGCTGAGCCAGGAGGAGTATGAGGCGGCATAGTACCCAGCGTCACTGGCCTCGTGCTCCGCGCGCCACTGAGCTTCCAGAGCATCGAGAATTGCCACCTTGCGCTCGTGTGCGAATGCCGCCTCCACTGCACTGTCCCACTGATATCAAAAGTTTTCTCTTTAATGGTGGTAAACTTTTCTTAGCATGTAACAACAAAACTAAATTTTTTTTTTCTTATAATGTACACATACCTCATCAAGATTGACAGGAGCTGCCACCAGGTATAGCTTCTCAATGGCAATGACCCAGGGTGCTGATCGTATCTGGCGCACAGGTACATGTAGCTGGACCTTCCCAATGAAGCCAGCTTTAATTTCCACCGGCAAGCCCAAGTGTTTGAGCGCATCTTTCTTTAAAGGCAAGTTTTCTAGTTCTACTTTACCTGCAATTATCATCATTAATTATTTTTTTATCAGTTAACAATGTTAATTTCCCAATATTAAAACATAACAGTAATGATGATACATGTTATCCAAGGACTATATAGTACATTAACAAATCTGTTAAAAGAAGTCTAATAAGAATTACGTAAATTATATCCTTTGTTCCACTCATTAAAGGATGTAGGTGATTTAACTGATAAAAAATTCAGTTACATATGTAAACAAATTATAAATTAAATAGAATCTTAATCAAACCCGTGTATGTTGAGAGTGTACATGAAGTACATTTTACCTGACAGCAGAGCGACACTCAGCTGGTCCGTGTTGAGGTTCTCCACGTATTTTCCCAGGTAATTGTTGAGGACCCATGCTACTAGACCTTCCAACATTGTGCATGGTCGTTTAACTTAAGTCGTTCACTGCGGCGCACTTACACTTCACTCGCACTGATGAAGTCCCTGGGAACTATCTTAATAATGCCGGCTATTCATAAATAGATAACGTTAACCTTATACGGCAAAATATTTTTTAGGACTTTACTCTGTTTTCTTTTACGAAATTTGACATTTAAACAGAAAGTGTGACATAATCCTTCCTCATTGACTTTGACGCAAATCGTTGACGTTTCTATCGAATATTCGCAGTTGGCACGATTATAGTTTTATGAATCATTTTTGTTTCATACAAAAGGATGTGTCGCAATTTCATCACATATTTGCTATCGAATTCTATATTAAGAAGATCTAACTTAATTTTATTCCTGGATTCAATAAAATTACTATCTTAATGTTCTTTCAATATGTTCTTCACGTTCCGTTAGAGGTTCGCATATCCCTATGCACTTATAAATCTCAGTCTGTCCAATAATTTGACACTTGGATTTTGACGTAATGTAACGTAAATATCAGCTCGATGATTTCATTTGAGAATAAAATATTATAATTCTTTACATTTATTACTTCTATTGACTCAGACTTTTTAAAATCATGAAGTCTGTGAGAGCGTTCACAAGATTAAACCGTAATCGCTTAGTTAGTACAAGTGTGTGTTGTCACAAACCTTTACGCCACAGTGCGACAGTGGGATGTTCAAACTTGACGGGGTTGATTCCAGTAAAGACTAGTGTTCGCCACCTGGGCTTAGGACCCACTTCTAAAGACTTCGAGGAGCCGAGCCAGTTATCAGGGCCCTTGACAAAACTACATGCAACTGAACTTGTTCTTCATTTAAATGATGAGGAAAGGAAAATTTTATTTGCTGCCTTACAAGAGTATGAGTCAAACAAAATCAAAGAAGAATTCGAAGGTAATAAAAATATATTTCCGCACTTGTCTGCACACTGATACAAACATTTCATTAAATTATGAGCACTTATTTAGTAAGTAGAGGCCTGATGAATTATTATATTTCCCTTGCAGATAAATTGGCTGGGCAGAGATGGAGAACAAAGCTAGGAAGGCCCAGCAAAGTGCCAACGCTGGGGGATGTAGACCCCACTGGCACTTATTGCCCTGTGCCTGAGGACTGGCTTAAGAAAAAGTATGGTATGTAGGGCTTAATATTTAATACTTTACTAGTTACTTATAATATTTCATTCTTTTCTAGTTATTTTCTGTTTTTTATTCAAAGAGTACAAGTAATAATTGAAACCAATTCATAATTGATCTTTATTCCTTTTTCATGTCTTTCATAATTTACCATTTGTGGAAATGTAAGTATATTTAATAAGAATTTATTATTTGTGTGTAGTTTACTGTCATAAGGTCATTCTTAAATAGCTCTGATAGTCAAATTTATACAAGAAACAATAAAACTATATGTTTATTTTTCAGCTGCTACAGTACCAAAGCCTACCACAAAGGAATTACTACACTGTAAGTATCTTACACCAAATTACAACTAGTTTTGTGTTTGGCAATGTCCTTCAACAATACAAGTTGGAATACATAGTTAGTTATCATTGTACTATTGATATTTTGAATTGATTTAATTTATTACATAGACATGTATGCATGTAGTTGTTACAGTTGTTACATATGTGTTTCAATATGGCAGTGTTTATTTGGTTTCAGTATCACTAGCAAATTCAATCCCCTTCATTGGCTTTGGGTTTTTAGACAACTTCATCATGATCATAGCTGTGAGTATTGAAGTCAGGCATCTATTATGTTCACTTCCAACAAGATAACCACACACCTTTTTTTTTTCGTCAATATGGTATGTAATGTTTGAAAAAATCATTATTAGTACAGGAAATGAAGCGTTGAACCTCAAAGTTCTCGAGAACAGCTCCGATTTTGATGATTTTTTTTTTAAATGAT
>DWOF01000318.1:0-11064 GCA_018250795.1 Clito sp. Burns02 | reverse complement strand
GACCACCTAGAGAATGGCGTTGAACGGAAACATGCATAGTCGGATACCTCTAAAAGATATTCCTTGAAAAGGATAATAGGTAACTGCTTTAACCAAAATAGGTATATCGGTTAAAGTAGTTAGGTACCTATTATCCTCATCACGCACATAAGAAACATAACAATCATGTAACAGAATAGTGTCAAGTACCTAATTCGGTGCCACAAACGCTTTGATGTGTAATAATTTAGGATGGGTCCTCGTTACAATTTGGTCTCTTGTTGATTTGATGACCACGTCATGCTACTAGGCACGTACCGATGATTGGAGTCAAAGTAAATTTCAGATAGATAGTATACTCCAAGGTTTCTCAAAGTGGACATCCAAATCAATCAAATACTAAATCAAAAAAGAGATCGTGTGCTGTTGGTTATCGTATCTAATACAGATATGTTCGCAATCTCCATGTGCAGAAGCGATAAACTTTTTAAGTCTGTGATTTATTCTACTGTTTGATACATATAAAGAAAATGAACCGAAATAAGGATGACGCCTTATTTATTTGAATAATCTGGAGTGCACTGAATGTCATTGAACTGGGTAAATTTATAATCTAAAAGTTTCCACAAAAACAAATGATTGCAAAATGGGCGTTAGTGGTCTACGATAAATAATATTTAATAATCTCTTTTAGTTTACATGTTAGGTATAAAGTTTCCTTTGGTGACAAGAATTATTTGCACATGCCAACTATTCCTCTCTTATAATATTTGCAAACATACACATAGGTATCTAATTTTCTGTTGCTTATTGGCAATACCACTTATATGTTACTGGCATATCATTTACTATGTCAACAAAATTCAACGCCAGGAAGTGTGAATCACATAATTTTTATGAATTGCTTGTGTTTACATAAAATGTTACAATTTTTGCATTCTAGGTCTTCACGCTTCCGGAGCGTGCATAGGTAGTGGAGGCAAGCCGTCCCTGTGGAACAATTAACATGGGCGGTACCCGTTAGCAATTATTCTAATTAACTATTTGCACTTGTCCATATGTTCAAACGAGTATATGGAATACGATAACGAGTGAGTCAGTGTTTGCGGCCCACAAATCGGCATCGCAACAAAACAAAGGACTGCACGCTGTTGCGAAGAGGTCATCAGCACTCATTTCGTTGTGCGTCATCTTCCTGGAAGTACACACCAAATATGTGTTCAGCTCATCTTTGAAAAAGTACCATACAAATTGAACGTGTCATGCCTGATCATTGCCACGATAATTGCTTGCACGTATAGAGCGCATGGTAGTTTATATGAAAGTTCTGAGGGATATCTCATGTAGGTAGGTACACTTGTAACATGTTCCAGACAGACTCATATAAGCACCTATAACATATAGAGTTAATTTAAAAAAACGGGAGGTTTACGATTTCATATCGTAATCACCAATTGTCATATCACATACCTACATAAATACAGTTTTGGATACGGAATAATATGTTGTTATTATTGTCCTACATACCTAGAATACGACCGAATAACGAATAAGTAGAGCGATGATTACAGCAGGATAAAAATATCGTCCTAGTTTATATTCACAGGAAATAACAATTTGTGGATTTGATAAAATGCGTAGCTTTGTTTACACCCAATTATACTATTAGGCACACCTAAAATATGGGGTTACATATAAAAAAAATAAGAAAATGCAAAAGGTCAACCTCGCTCGCCACTTCTTTAAGTTTCGCGATAACGAACTTTGTATGAAAGCTGTACCACGTTCATGAACATGCGATCTGAAAGGTTTGTTTCTTTGTGCAAGAATTACTCTTGTAAACAAAATGTTGGCAAAGAAACTCAAACCCGGAACGGAGCTTTCAGTATATCATTGCGTATATTGGTATTGTGAGTCAAAGCGATGAATAGCAACATTATTCATTTAAAAGTAACATGGATATATATATATGTACTTCCAATAAATACGGCTATCGATACATTAAATATTTAAAAATATTTATCTAAAGTAAAAAGTGTAAATAGGTATAAACGAAACAAGTGCGTCAGAAACGCCGCCTCTGCATTGAGTATGCTTGAAATCAGATCACTAAAAAGAACGAAAAATTACAGCTTTCTTTAGCTAATGAAGTGAAAATCAATACTCTAAATATATCTTTAATAGGCACCTCATAAGTAGCATTTGAAGTGACCCATCACCAAAGGAAACATCTTGACATTGAAATGGATGATATCACTAAAGAATATACCTATAGGTGAAGCTAAAATCGACGCTAATAAGATTGAAACGTTTCGATTCATACTTTAGGAAGTCTTATTAGTAGCTTTTGCAGAAAATCAGAGTTAACATGACGCTCACGAGTGTCGAACATATGATTGTGCAAACATACTCCAGAATAAAGATAGAATTGTGACGTCAAATCGACATAAACCATGTTGAAGTGTATTAAAAGCTAAGAAGTTAGATTTATATCTGAAAGACTAACATCAGTCGAGAATTTTTACCGCAAAGGACGGATTGATTGTACGCCAGGAATTAGGTCACACCGAAGTACCTAGCCTCTCATGAAATATTGCCAGCGTGGAATATCTGCTTCGTAATAGAAGAGCTGAAAATATTTCACATATAGAAATTGCGATATAATAAACGTAGAAATTTTTAAGATACGTATTTATTTATTACATAGTTAGTCACATTTATTTTTCTTCTTATCCTGAATTTAGAGAAAATAAGCTATATTGCAAATCATAAGAAAGAAATGTCTTGTTGTTTATCTCCAGTATAATATTACCGGCAAGCGATGGAAATTAATTTCGACGTTTGATCAAATTTATTAACTTTCGATCTAGATTCAGCACTAAGAGGTCTTTGCCCTTTATGTATCAGATAGCACAAATTTATACGCATTGTATTTATTAGTAAAGTTCATTCACTCGTCAAATGATTGAATTTTAGGTAGAAAAGGAACCTAAAGACAAAGTCGACCGGTGAATTCATATTTCAGTTGTTTACATTCGTAGTTCGCACTCCATGTAAGGTCAAACGTAACCCAAACGAAGTAACTTTAGTTTTGCAAGTAGAAAGTAGGAAACCTATAGTTAGACCGTATAATTCGAAACAGTAACACCATGCCCGGCAAGGCGCCGTTGCGTCTACCATAACTGGCTGCTATCCAATTCTCTGACCCGACCTTGAAACACGCCGGGATAGACAAAAATTGGACTAGATCAGACATACCTACGAGTATTACGTCTGAAGAAAACATTCAAAGTGCGTTGACGACATCTCTACATTTAACCCACCTACGAATGATACCACATAATAAATTGCTGATTAGGAAGCGTTTTACTTTATTATGCAGTCTTTCAATTATCAGCACCTCATGCTCATCCTTATCAAGAGGACTACAACCTAGTGTTTTCTATTGTATTGCGAAATAATATGGTTTGTTTATTCTTTAGTCAATGTTAATTGTTTAACAACAAAGCTTAATTGTTAAAATCATAATTTATCCCCTATTGGTTACAATCAATAGTTCAAGTGTAAATAACTTACTGTTAAATGTTAAAGATAACACTAGTACTCATCGGTATCATACATTTTGCATTATACTGCATTGCAGAATTAGAGCGGAGACAATGGATGTCCAGTACCTACTGCTATTTGTCGCATTAATTTCTGTACTAACATTAATAAATAGGGACATGTAACACTTTCTATCCTTTGACACGTTTAAAGGTACCGTAGTTACAACACAACTCAATAATAAATTCTCCACACGGAAAGTCCCAATACTCCCAATATTGACTTTCCCCGCCGTGTCAACCAACGAAGAGATAAATCAATATTTTAAATTCCCTTCGTTGTTACAAATATTTTAATGTTTATATCATACTTATACTTATTAAGAGCGCGACAAATTAGGTCGCATGGAACAAATTTGATTACCTACGAAATTACAATACTAACAAACATATTATCCACGGTCACAAGAATAGCTTCAGATTTCAATGTATCCCCAACTAACTGGAAAACTATTACATTTAAACAATCTGCTAACTATTTGAAGAGACGTTTAATCCACGCTTGTCACCTGATACAAAATTCATGAAAACTTTGGAAACTATCGTGTGTGTTTGTAAGTTAATATCGGAAAAACCTATTCGTAATGCACCTACTACCTAACTATTCGCTTGCATGTCAGCAATTTCTATTATTAAGTGTTCGCAGGGTAAACTCGCGGAAATTCCCAACACTGCCTTTCTACCCTTTGTCGAACGACGAAGAGCTTATAATCATTGTACAAGAGTTCCGTTTGAAACGTTTTTCTTATATTGCCGCTTGTTGGCAAATGTCCAATTTCACACACGGTTGGTTGACGCCAATATTTCAGTGCTTTGGTCGAACAAAGGACAGGTTGAATGCTTTAATATTCCAAACTTTTCCTTTATAACCTACATGAAATTTATTTATAATTTCTTGAGAAAAATATTCTCGGGGAACAAAGGACAAACAAGTAAATTAAAAGAAGGTATAACAGAAAAAGCAATGTGAATCAATGTGAAAAGAACCTGAACTTAGTAACAGTACGAAAATATAAATCCTAATGCAGATGAACAAAATTTGAATTATTTCACGGACTGCTGGCGCCATGGAACGTGGACAAAAAGCAATTACTACAGTTGTAAATGCAGTCAAAATGAAGCAATTAAAAGAACATTAATTATGGACATTAACTGGACTGTAACCCCGTCTGTTCAGCGCTGAAAACATTTAACAACTTTGTCTCTGCCGGACTGCTTTTGCAACTTTTAATGAAGACACCAATTTTAAAAAGGACGCATATATACCAAACTAAACGAATGTGTAAAATGTACGGGTATGTGGAATTGGTACATCATTTTAAGTATTATAGTCAAACTACAAATAAAATAGGGCAGTGCCCTTACATTCCACGACTAATAGAACCACTGAAAAAGCTTCAACAAATGGATGTTAGCAGCCAATCATGCAACGAGGAACATTGGTGCCATTGGGCCAAGGCCAGCAGCGACCATCGCATCATCCATAAACATTCCAACACTTAACACAACTATCTCTAGCAATTAAAATTGGAATATAACTATTACTCGTAAACTACAAGTATGGTAATAAGGACGCAATAAAATCCTTCAAATGGAATATAAAAGCTGCATCGGAAGGATGTTCCGAGCGTTTCATTTGACTGTGAGCAACATCGGTGCCAATGTGCCAAGGCCAGTGGCAGGCAACGTGCATTTATATAACGCTCACGTTCGTTCTCAGTCAGCCCTTCGGCTTCGTGTACAATGCGATTGAAATCCTTCGCTGTTAATAACCGAGCTTTGTTTAATAAATTTCGGAATATTTTACTTTACTGAGTAATTTAACTTCATTCCCTCTCCCCTTACATTTGATATCGTTAGATTACGATAATGTCGAACAATCAGAAGTAGTCTTGAATTTGTAACGACTAGGTACCTACGTCATTTGTCAATCAAACTGTTTATTGGAACAGGACCAAAATAATTAATAGATAATTTGCTAAATGTTGATGTAGGTAGCATCTATAGTAGATTCTTGAAAGATCTGCACGTGAAATGGGAGGTGTGTACTCTTATATAAATGAGATAAAACATGGGCGTTTCCCCTATATTAATAATAGAATCAGGTATATAAATAGTCAATACTTAAATCGCATCGTAAAGTCAGACCACATCAAATTGGCAATCAGTATTAGAAGTAGGAAGTACAATACAAAAGTGCACGGCGTGTAGTGAATAAATAGTGAGTGACGTATTACTCTGGATGCAAGCCAGTTGCCCGTTGGTTTCGGCTAAGAATGGAGTATTAGATCCTAATTCATATTTGAAGTTCAAGGACTGTACTACTCATTTCTGATGTGATTCTAAATCCGTCATTAATTTTTAAAGTTATTTTGTAAGCCAGCATCGCTCACACGCCACAAGATATAAATGGCGTATGAGCAATGCTAGCGCTGAATAACGAATATTTACGTCTAAACCTTACTGCCTACTACACACATAGGTACGTTCTTCTTTAGGTGTTTTTGGAATCCAAACGTATTAGAATGCAAGCAACGTAGAACATGCAATCAAGTAAATAGTTTTAAATTACGTCTTGATACTATGTACATATTAACTTTGTTACAATGTGATTTAGGGTTGTAAATATAGAAATCCACCCAAGTGAATGAACATGAACAGTTTCCTGCTATCATAACGACGCCAATATGAAAATAACAAAGCTAGTAGATACAAGTACGTTATTGTATTTACATACCACTAACACGTAGTGTGTATTTCATCCACATGGCGTATAACAAACAATAAACAGAATAGTTTTTTCTATACCACTTTATCGTAACATTCGTAACACTTATTTTATTAGGGGTTCGTAAAATGTTCTTGAAGATCGTAGTATCGTAGAGTTATTCTATCGGGGCGTTGGCATTCAATCCATTTTAGTCTTTAGTAACTAGTAGCAACTAGTTCAAATGAAAAACTACCTTTAGAGAGTATGACTTTTCTCTACGGTCTTTTGAAACTACATCACACAAACTTGCATTTTATAAAAGTGGAATCTTACCTCCGACCACTCCGTAAGTTATCATCATCATGGTGACACTCTTGCTGAAGGTAGATAGCACGAAGGCGCTCGCGGCGACCAGGGAACCCGCGACGCACACCGCTCGGCAGCCGTACTTGTTGCATAACGCAGATACCACGGGACCTGTCGTATAAAAACAACTTAAGACAAGAAACTTGAGGCAACCCTATACAATGTTTTTCGGATTGCTAACTTTATATGGATTCTTATTTAATTAAATGTTAAAAGTGCTGTCCACTTCATTTGAGAGGAGACTAAGGCGCAACATAGTAAGGCATTGATATAAATGTTAGTTCTTAGATGAAATCCGTTTATATACTCATAGTTACATTTCAGTAAATCCTAATGCGTGTAACTACCTATATTGTGAGTGACCCCTTCATATAGAGGCGTTATAAGTTGTTTTCTATGTTCACTCCTACGTAAGTACACGAACGAACGTTAATAACACATTATGTACGCACTTAGTGATTATACAATAATCACTGCAACGGCCACCTTGTACTAAAACCCTAAATACGAGCCGGTCTTTTAGTAGCACTCAGAGTATCATTTAAATACTCGTTATTCGGATCAAGGAATCAATTTATCTACATACGCTCACCCCTCATCTAGAAGCACTTAGTACCTATTTTCAAAACAAATTTTCCTCAAACGTTTTTGCTTAACTAGTTTATAATCTTACGTTCTGAAACTATTTTCTCTTATATTCGGTCTGTAATTCTTTGGAACTGAATATAAGAAATATTAAGCTTCAAAGAGTTCATCTTCTAACGCCTATGGAAGTGTTGCGAGTACAGTATTAAAAGAACAATATTCGCTACAATTAGGTATACTATCTTTA
This sequence comes from Clito sp. Burns02, assembly GCA_018250795.1. NCBI lineage: Eukaryota > Metazoa > Arthropoda > Insecta > Lepidoptera > Hesperiidae > Clito > Clito sp. Burns02. The sequence continues at coordinate 3,572 of DWOF01000318.1, read as the reverse complement.
TCAATAAGTATGAAAGTGAACTAACCTTTATTTGGGTTAGAAATTGTGCATCGATAACAATAACGCAGTGCATTCAAATACATTGATAAGTTATGCAATTAATTTATTAATGTCAATTAGGCACTTATATTTGAAATAGTAGACAGGAACTTCCAATGTTTGGCCGCAATTCATTGACGATAACGCTGCGTACGGCATTTAGTTGCAAACAAAATATTTATTTAACAAGTAAATAGCTAAAAGCAAAACATAATTAAAATTAGGTTTAAAAACCGCACCGTATCTACAATATTATTATAGTTAGGGTATCAGTTAAAAGATAAACTTAATAAGTAAATCAAAGATGTGGGTTATGATTTTACTTAAAAAAAAATACATTTTGCAAGGATAGAACAGATATGACATATCAGCCGCCAACTTGATAAGACTCCTTGACTGTAATCACTAATAGTAGGTACTCTACCTACCTACTTTCACAATCAGGTCAATAACAATTTATAGAAGTAGATAAAAATCGGTCATTCTAACTCATAAGATTATTAAAGAGGATACACGCGCTATTTTGCGCAATGTATTATTATACTAAAATTGATACGAACAATCTATAATCAAGATCATAATCCGTCCTAATAATCCGGTTAATAATTAAGATAAAAAATTGATATTTTTGCATAGCAACGTTTGGCAATAGTTCGAGTAAAATAAAAGGAATCGTACTATTACAACAATATAAGCATGGAACAGGATATTGGACAATTCAGATGTTAGGATACAATGTGTATAATGCATTCGGTATGCAGCGGGAATGTGACCCGAATTAAGTAGGAAATTGCCAATGCCGGTGTCGATTAATGAAAACTGGAAGGATGCCATGCTATTGTCATCTGGTTTCCTCTTTTAATTATAAAAGATGGTAATGAATGTCGAATATCCTAGGTTGTCATGAGGTCAAAAGCATACGTCAAAAGTAATGAACTACTGGTCGACAACGCACAATATTTTCATGTGGACATTTAGATTTTTTTGGAAGGAAAATATTTTTTAGGAGCAAAGGTACGGTGTCAGGACGGATTTGTGAAATTTCATCCCTAAGGAGGCGAAATGTAGACACAAACTTTATGGAACTTTAAAGGGAATGGTGAATTTAATTAAAACTTTGCTCTTACTCTTTGAAAATTCAAATACGTATTTCAGTAATATTCCACCCTAATACATAATATGTGTAACTATGAGTATGTGTGTATTGTTATTCAGTTTACATAAAAATTTTCATCCAAACCCTCTCGGTTACTTGCTAATATCAATCTAATCGTTATCTCACGACATTCAAGTCGGGTTTGTAGAATGCAAATGATATCATGATAATGGCAGGATAATTGATTAAGATAAACGGCGGCACATACCATTCTGGTAAGTATCTAACTAATTAAAATCGATAAAGAAGATATTTTGTTGTATAAACATGCTTAACTATGCTGAAACGGGTTCTCTCTTTGATATTCGCTAATACAGTAAATATAAATGCATGTTTTATTCAATAGAATACACTGTAAACCTACCAGCCGCAAGATAAACTCCAGAAAGTAGACTGCCAACCCACGCAACCGTTCCCTTGCCCTCGCCGAAGAACGTGACCAGCTCAGGGAGGAATATGCCGAAGGTGTACGCGATGCCGTCAACCACCAGGTTGCACATGAAAGAGGCGAACACCACCACCCAGCCGTACCCGCCGTCAGGGGGCGGTGGTAGCTCCCCATAGTCGTAGGCCTCGTCGTCGTCCGCGTCCGCAGCGCCCTCGGCTGTCAGTCGCGCGGCTTCTTCGCATGATGTCTCGCTTTCAGTCTGAAACAAACAGAAATTAAATGTTAACACTTACATAGGTAATAGTACCATAGCAAACTGACCAGTGAGCAATCGAAATAAAAAACCTTTTAGATTCAGACCGAAATGGAAGAACCTACACTGTTTAAATATTAAATGAATAGGTACCTGCATCAGCACGTATATAATAATTTATTAAGTGATCATGATCACGAATTTAGAAACCGAAGGAAGTTTACCCCTGAATATTTTATGAAGACACGGAAGATAAATTCCCCTCATAGATTTTTAACGAAAGACGATCCATCAAATTGAGCAAACATTGAGCCTTTTTATATTCGACTTTTATACGTTAAACATTAATCAAGCCTATACGTGGTTCGAGTTAACAATCAATCATTATGATCGGTATAACAATACGAATTTTCACCAGTGGAGATAGCAACTAGGCACGTGACGTGACACATCACAGTGACGTAGCATAGTGCACCCATGAGCGAAATGTGATCTTATGATTCCATCACGTAGGTTCTAGGAAAACAGATTTTCGTTAGCCAACAACGAACAAATATTTGGCTTAAATTAGGGCCGATCCATAAATTGAAATTAACAATGGTCAATATTATAGGTACATATCAGTTACGATAATGGAGCAACAATAAGATTTGGATTTCATAGTTTCCTAACATACAGTTTTATTATCTCTCCAAATTTTATTAGCTCATAAAATTAATAAGGGTTTCTTCTAATAAAATTAACGCACGCTCGTTAATTTAGGGACTACGTCAAACAGTCGATGCCGTCATTCAAGACGACATTTGACTGAATTTTATTTGTACAATAGCTTATCATAAACTTGTATCGTTTCTAATAAAACGTCTATCACCATAACGTTAGCAGCTCGTTACCTATTAATTATGGATATTTTGATCGTCCACGTATACGCAGACGCAGTATGGACAAGGACATTCTACTAAAATTTTATCCAATGTCACTGTCAAAGTCCTACCTTGGCTGGATTAAAACAAGGTCGAAATAAACACGTGGTTCAGTGATTAATAGAGTATTGTTAACGGTGGTCGGCAATATGGTGGATAGATAAATTACTGTTATTAATTGTAGGAGACATTGTGTTGTTAAAGGTACATAGTAGGGGAGAAGGTAGTTATCCAAGACTTGGATATTATCGATCTGAGGAAAGTCTAGAAAATCCGAAGCGGTTCGGTCCAGAGAGTGGCGGCTTTTGCCCGTTTGCACAATCAACTAATCGCGCACTTGTTTGTATGTGCGAATGGTCAATAAAATCTTTTAAACTACTCAAATACGACTCTAGATAATAGAGAGATATTTAAACAAAGTAGTTTTCAATATTATACACATTTGCAAATACCATTGATAGGTTAAAATAAAATACATTACCTATTCCACTAAGCAGGCACTGAATAATTAATAGTTATAGCGTTTATTTCTAGGAAAAACTTTTAATTTGCGGTCTCACAGTATTACCACGTGCAATCTATGGTGCAGTTGTGGCATCGGTCCTTCAATTAAAATGATTAATAGAATCTGCCACCCTGCATATTTACGCTATTTATGCTGCCAATGAGAGATATAATAGTCTCGCCTTGTTCATCTCAAATGCAATATGAATTGAATAGCATGTATTGAATCAAATGAAAAGCAGTTTCAGCTGTTTTTTGTTCCGCATAAAAATGAAGGTTTACGAGCCTCTATAAAGCTTTTCCAAAAAA
>DWOF01000317.1:0-11068 GCA_018250795.1 Clito sp. Burns02 | reverse complement strand
TAAATAAGAATTTACAATATGAATCTTCTCAGTAGCATGATATCTAAAAATCAAATGTATAAGTGTTCATAAATTCTGTAAAAGTGTGTTCAGTTCAAACCTTAAAATGTAATGTTATAAAAACAAACATTATTAATTAAATACTCACAGTTCATCTGAACGCATTTTAAAACAGAACCAAACATTATATTCGTAATTTTACTAACACTATGTTTTCGCTTAAAACTTTTGAGTAACATAAGTGTAGTCTACATTGTAGACTGTAGGCATATTATCTACATAACGGTAATTATATCCTACTAATTTTTCTTTTATTCTAGCTTCCTCCTTTCATTTCTTCTACGACTAGGTACTCGTACTTCCGTTCTTCAATGATTTGTTTTGTGTTCTGTAGTATTACGCAAGTGTTTGAAAAAGTACATCAAAATTGATTCTTTGCTAAATTCGCTTCACTTGTTTATGTAATTCGCATCGGACTCTAATAAGCTGCTCGCATAATCACAAAAAAATCTGAGGTCAATAAATTGAATTTACGTAAGTTAGATCTACCGTTACAGTTATCTATGGAGATGTATTTGACTACACATCGTGTATGTAAATTTAAGTAAGAAGGCTTAAAATATCGCCTAATCGTACCTAATACTGACCTTAAGTACACGATTAAATTTAAATTAGCATTTACCGTGAATGTTTTTGTATTGGCATGCTAGTAGGTAGTTGATTGTAAGATCTGCTGTTCTCTAATTGTATGACATCATGTGATGTTGATATTGTCATCACTCACACTATACACTGTGAGATTTCATTTATTCTTGTCCTATCATCATAGGACCTGCATCATGACATTCGTTTTCATTTCAACATCAACTTAGATACTTTTACAATCTTTTGTGATTATTGTAAACACGTATGTTGTTTTGTTTCTCCACTATTCTGATTGAAATCTGAAATAAATTACTATATTTATAATCTTGTAATACCTATGTTACAGCAAATATCGAGTTCTACTTCGTTGCCACAATCGTCACCCAAAGAGAAAAAGGATATCACATCTGCTATCCTTTCAAAATCGAATATGGCAAGGTTAGTGCATATTGAAATATTTCCTTGAACTTCTGCTATTCAGATCTCTGACTCTTGACTATATTCTTATTCGTTGACAATACTCGTATTACTGTTTATTAAACTTTAATTTTTATACAGGGCTTTGAAAGAATCCGGCTATGAATCCGACTCGACGCTGATATTCCGACGTCGCGAGGACACAGACGCTCCCCTCTCGCCGGCTGAGAGGCGAGCTGCCTACAAGGACCTGCAGGCCGGTGGGGAACCACCGCTCAGGGGGTTCAGATCTCCCGCTCCTCCTCGACAAGGTAAGAATTTATTATCCCTTTCCTGGGCACGCTAAAGAAGTCTCATATTATCTAGACGCGCGGTAGCGTATCAGCCATGTACAAATATTTAGGTACAGTTATCTTGTAGGATCAGTTATTGGTCTTTTTTGTACAGTGTGTATCAAAAGTTATATAAATTATACAAATTAGCAACTGATTAAAATGATCAAAGTCTTTTAACAAGAAAGGTTAGTTTGCCATATTAGGAGGAATTTTCTAACTTGGTTCAAAAGTGCTCGTAGTTTTTTCTTACAATTGCTAAGTTCTGGATAGGAGAATAAAATTTGTGGGCATGATTTTTGGCTTTGGTGTCGGTATATTTCTTTAACAAACTTTAAGCTAATATTCATATTTTGTGATAAAAATAAAATCGTAACGAAAGTACTCTCATCGTTGTCATTATTCACCCAACTCTCAGTCAAGGTCATTGCATAAACCATTACGTTACATGTATGTATAGTATTTTATAATGGAGCAGTATCCAACAAGGCCACAACATAATGACAACTATGTGATGCCACTAACCAAGTTTACATTAGTCTATAATGAAGTACAATTGAGGTAAGTCAGTATTCAAACTTGATTTATGCATGATTTTTTATAATATGGAATAACGAGGTGCTGGGTCGACGAATTGCTGCATATAGAGGTAAATTGACTTGCATGATATTAGTAGACTCCAAAATTAAACAAACACTACGAAAAGTAATTTAAACACTCGCAATATTACTGTAATTTCACAAACACATTATTGTAGTACAACCACAACTAGAGTAATCAAATAAGCTTTACACGCGATTATTTATAACAGGAGCACACGAGTCACGTTTTACTCACGCCTAACGAACAAGAAGAACAAGAAAAACTAACAAACGATTGAAAATCTGCAGATGAATCGGAAATAGAATACATTCCGATATCTTCTACATTGACCAAGATAAGAATTCACAAGAAAACGCCAAATATTCAGGAAGTTATTTGTTACCCAATAACAAATATTGAAAGAGATTTCAACCCTAAAAGAAGAGGAGCAATCGATATGCAGAGCGCTCATTTCCCGCCTGCGCCTCCACAAAGAATATCTTCCAAAAACAGCCGAACTCTGAAACTTGTGACTTCTAAAAGGTCCACGTCAGCATCGCCTATGCGGTCAATGATAGAACAATCTAATATTTCTTACCTTAAGGACAAAATTAGTAATAAACTTAATCGCCAGAACACGCATGTGATAATAAAAAGAAATCCTTCAATTAGCTCTGGAAATAACAACGTCTCCAGTAAAGTTAGAGCCATGTCTACATCTGCTCCCCCAGCACTAAACAGAAAGAAGGATACAAATCCTTTGAATCGACCTTCACCTAAAAATATTCAAAATGATACTAAGAGCATCGGTACTAGCAGTTTTTGTTCGTCACGTAGAACACTTCTGCCTACAGAATACTCAAACGCCCCACGAGGAAAATATTGTGAAACAAAGGGATCTGTAATAATAGAAGGAGGAGCTGGACGAAGAACACCCATAACCAGTATACTAGATAAAGTGACTTCGTTAGACAAGTTATGGAGTCAAAAGCGAAATGAGCCTATTGATATTACAAAAGTAAGATCAAAAATGTCTACAAGGAACAGCAATACGAATCTTTCTAAAATAAATGCCACAAAAGCTTTGGCAACGCCCCAGATTAAAATATCGCCACCTAGCTCCACACACAAAAGCAGAGATATGATAAGAACATCTGAAAAAATTCAAAAAATTAAACATCCCATAAAAACAACTCCTTCCACAGGTGACAAAATCGATATAAAGCCAACCAGGTACAATTCACTTCAAAATGTTTCAAACATTTCTAAGTCATCATCAAATATTTCACAAATATCAAAAAAACAAAGTCAGATAAAAACTGCAGTTGTGACTAACTTAAAAAAGAAAAAATCACTAGAAAATATCACTGTACGGCCAAGAAGTGTCCCTTGTCATGAAATTTGCAGTAAAAAATCAAAAGATATCAATAAAAATCCAAAAAAGATATCAAAATCGCGACCTACACAAAAGTTTGATAATAGACCAGCTAAAGATTTCATATCAATTAACCAATTTGGCGATACTATAGATAAAACCGCAAATGTCAGTGTGGCTGAAATGGAGTCAAAAACCAATAGAATAAATTCCAAGGAGTTAAAAAATGCACGTGATGCTTTGATTTCAGACTCCTTCTTTCAACATCTCTTTCTTCGAAATGCTATTACTCCAAATAAAAATTATGAGGCGGAGCAAGATCCACCTAGTAGTGTTCTTCAGAAAGCTAAGTTTTTTCAAACTTATCCTCAGAACTATTGCAGTTCTTCAAACTCCATAAATAGTTATTTGATACATAGAAAGCCAGTAACCTTATCACGTTTTAAAATGTGGGATAGATATCCTAGTCCTGTGTGTACGACTAGTCCTCGCTCGATTTCCTGGCCCGGAAGAATGGATGGGAAAATTCGTAAATTCGATAGTTTACTTCGATGTGATGACGAATTCGGATCTGTAACATCTTTATCTACAAATCGCAGTATAAGTGAGCCACCAACAAATAAAATTTATTTCTCTCAAACAACTAGACCTAAATCACCTACTGTTATATTTCATAAACAACGATCACCATCCAGAAGTTCCGTTTCACCTTCTAGAGTACATTTCTTACATCCCTTACGAGGTTCATCGCCTGACATATCAAATAAAACTCTACATCCAAAGCGAAGCGATCACACCACCTCACCAACAAGAATAATTTTCACGGAGACCGTGCGTCCGATTTCACCTACTGTAACTAAAAAAATATCTAAAATATCCAAAGGAGTAGATGAACGTTCAGGGCCTAAAAGTAAAGAGCCAGACACAATATTTTTTTCACAAACATCAAGACCAGTGTCACCAAATGTTCGAAAACAAAAAACTACAAGTACTAGCAGAAGTCAGTCAACATCTCCTGTGTCAATTAGATCTCCCTCCTATCGCCGTATCTTTAATGCTCGAACTCAAGGCAAACTTCATGACGAAAACATTCGAAAGAAATCATTACGACCTCGAAGTGCTGACAGTACTGATAAAAATATCAGCAAAGCCCCATTGTTTAGAAGAAATTCTTATTCACTTGGACATGATCCCGAATACGATGAGTATATTAATGACATTCAAAATACAAAAGGCCGCTCGGAACGATTTCGGGAGTTGAATAGATATTACAATTATTTAGAAAGAGTTGCAGAGTTAGAAAGAGCAACTTCTAATGTTGATCTACGACACAGAAAAAAAGATGAAGAAATTATTGACTTTGATCGTTGGAAAAAAATACGAGCAATAGAAAGAGCTGAAGAGGAATTGAATAATTTATACAATAAGCTTAAAGTAGCTCAAAGTGAAAACGACATATTGTTTTATCCTAGAGATATAAAGGATTTTCGCTGGAACTATGATAGAGATAGAGGGCTAAAAATTAAAGAGAAATCAGTTGAAGATTTAAAGGAAGAATTCCAACAAAAAACTTCCATTGACAATTCTGATTTTGATCATGCTCAATCTAAAGATACTTATAAACCTCTATGGCGAGGAACCAGTGTTGCAGAGACTGCCTTCAATATTAACAAAAAAAATAAATCAGATACTGACAATCGTGTTTCTATCAAACCAACTATTTCTTTACAACCGGATGCCTCACTAAGTGAACTTCGAAAAAAAATTGGTTTTGGAAATCGTTTGTGGAGCAGTTTATCTATGGATCAAGTGAACGCGTTAAAGACTCAGTTAAATGCGATTTATAGTAAAGAATTAGAAACAAAATCACAAAAAGACTTTGATAAATATACCATAGACGTGAAAGATACCAAAACTATAGAAAAGCCTTCGTTGCACGTAAGATGCAACTCATTAATCACACCACAATTAGCCAAGCAAGAGAAAGAACTCAGTAAATCAGAATCTATTGCTGCCATTAGTTGTCCTATAACATCTATAAAAGACCTTAAGAATAACGTAAACAAAATGCAAATGACTCTCAGCGAAAACGAAAAAAAGAAGATTTCGCAAACTTTAAGCAAGGAAGTGTTAAATAGAATGAACAAGTTAGATTCATTATCATTTTCTCTGAAACAAGAAATATTATCACACGATGGAGATAAACAATTAGATACTGTGAATCTATCTGACAATATTAGTATTGATTCTAATTTGACTAGGCCCACTGAAGAAAGCACAGTACAAGAACATAAAAGACATGTGGTATATCCTACTGAAAAACCTGAATCATCAGCAAGTGAAACTGAAACCGGTAGCTCGGATGTTTCTAATAAAACTGTTATTTATAAAGGACCAAACAAAGAGGTTCAGAAAAAGGTAGAATATTTTGAATCTGTACACAACATACCGAAGAAACAAACCAAAATAATTCAACATGCCGATGACAAATCTAATGAAAATCAAACTACGGTAGCTTCCACAACCACTGAAAATAAACAGGATACGCAAGACAATGAGTCGCAAAGTAATCAGATATATCAGTCTCAATCATGCACAAATATTAAAGAACTTTTTGGAGAAAGCGAAAAGAACAAATATTTGTCGCTGCCTATACAACCTGACCTATATTCAAGATCGGCCTCGCCTCATTCGGAAGTGTACCTTAGCGATAGACGTACGCCTGACACGCTACGGTATTCCAGTGACGAGACAATCTGGCGCAGTAGAAGTCCGTCGCCCGATCCGGAGCGTTACTGGCGCGCATACCTTAAGCTGGCGCGGGAAGGCGAAGTGCGTCGTCTCGCTAGACGCTTCGATTCGCCATCCGCCGCCGGTGCAGTGCTGCGACGTCACCGAAGCGACCCGGAAATTGTCCGCAACGTCATCAATAGTAATTGGCCTCGTTTGGCTTCTTCTCGGCGGGAAAGATGTAGGGCCATATTGCCAGTGGCGCGCGTGCCCCTTCGGCCTACGAATCGCTACATGCCGCATATTGATGTCATATCAAAGTTGGCGGCGCTTCGTAAGCGCGCTGCACCTCGATCGAGATCTGCTGAAGAGGCATTCGAATGCCGACCTGGGGAAGTGGAACGTATACGGCGAAGATTCGAGGCTATGACACTTCTCGGTCCCGTGTATACTTCAGCACCGGACGTAAGAGAACTTCACGATATCGCGCCCTACCTAGCGGGATCATGGATTGCTCATCGTTATCCAAAGCCTGCAGATAATTATATATCGATTAAAGATCCGGGTAAAACGGTCAAAGATCGAAAATCACCTGTCAAGGAAACGAAGGGTTTAAGGGCAAAGGACCCGGTGAAACTAAGTTCGATACTTAAAAATGAAACCCTGGCAAAACAAGTTTTCGATCCATCGATGCACCGGCCGGCTAGTCGGTATGAGCCGCCGCGGGCGCCGCCGCGGCCGCCGCCTGCTTCGTGGCCCTACCGCCTGGCGCCCTACGTCACGCCATCGCGACATACGGTCAAATTTCAAGGTTAATATCATAATTTCTTAGTCCATTAAAATACTGTTTGTATAAATTTGGAGTCAAAAGCTAATTACTAAATTGATGATCGTTATGTGGATTGCAGTTTTGTATATATTGATGTTATTTAATATTAAATGTAAGTAATCTTACTATCATCTGAATTGAAACTTACTTTTATTTAATTCTATGACTGCAATCTAAATGTGGTTTTGGATTTTGTGTTGTTATGCTTATTATTAATTAATATTAATATTATAAATCAATATTTATTTACCAATGCGTAAGGCCAAAGTATACCTGTAACACCTATACAGGTGAAACCTACTTTTTTTTATAGGTACTCATATAGGGCTTCAGACAGTTATGAAAATAAAGTTTTAATTCTATGCCATTTCACATAACGAAATTCAATTTTATTTTTATCTTTTTAGTTTTTTTTGTTTGATTCCTTATCATCCTGTTTTGTTGCCTGATAGAGAACGACTCAGCTCCGGAACCTCCTCGAAGGGTGTCTTACAGCAGCTTCTCAGACACAGGTATGTATTCATGAACCTACTTAATAAGGTATTTGTACTAAAAATTAAATAAATGTGTGTAAAATTAAGGGAGTGACTAAATATCACATTCATACAGACACCTCGTATTAAAACATTTTTGTGTGGTATAAAATTTAACTGTAGGTAGCTTATTTTTAGCAAAACCAGTTTGGATCACATAGGAAGTAACCTTCTTGCGATATTTTAGTAATACCTACACGCGAATAAAAAATGGTAATCGTAAATAGTAAAAAGTAATCACTTTAATTTCTGCAACAATTTTTGTAACGTCGATGGTATTTTCTTATTATACAACTTTCAATTCCGCATCTGACACTTAACATCACACCGTGAGAGTTGCTACTTGCGTTACAATTATCCGTATCTATTATAATCTTTGCGAACAAAAAAGAAACAATGGCCTTTGTTCAAAACAATCGACACCAAACTTATTTGTTTGACCGTCGCGAACGTGCGTAGTCTCCTGCAAAGGAACTCCGTGTAAACTAAATCGTTTCTACAATATATTATCCGCTGATTACTATAGCATAACGAGATATTTACGTCATTCAATTCGACAACCCGCTAAACTTGTCGGCAGTTTTTTTGATTGTAAATAGTTCGGCAAGCTTCCTGGTCGTGAACGGTATTGTTATTTATCTTTTAGTCGTTCAAAGGAATCCGAGCGAAAACGAGCGTTGTTATATTAATATCAACCTGTTTTATCTCACATATTTTCCAAGATAAGTGCTATCTGTCTTATCATCACTTCAGTTAACCGCGAACTATCGTAATGTGAAGTAGTGATATTATTTGTGCAAAATGAACGGAGATCAGCAAAGTGATACAAAATATACTGTGTATAACATCGTTTCAAATAGTGACATATCGGGAAGTTTTCACGAAGACGATGGTTTTTTCAGTGATGTACCGGCTACCGGCTCTTTATCAAAGTCACTCGTGGCTTTAAATAAATATGTGAAAAAGAATTTGCTTTACGATACTAGTGAGGATTACGATGAAGAAGAAAATGCTGATGGTGCATATTTTTCGAAAGAGAGTAGTCCAAACGAATCCGTATCAAAATGTGATTCAGATTGTAGTGAATCATCTGATAAAGTTGATATAAAACACGTGAAAATTGCTAGTATTCCAGAAAATATAACTTACAATATAAATACTAATGTGAATTTTAACGAGATTACTTCCGATGTTGTAACGCGCATAGTACCTGAAAAATATTCCGATCAAACTGGGGATAATTCCATTTTAAATTCATGTCCGCTAACCTTAGAATATGATGAAAATGCTACAAATACCGAAAAGCTTAAGATATCTTCTGGTGATAATTTAATCGTAACTGCTCCAAAAATCTTACCTCGGACTGTATCTATGCAAAATATTGAGTGTACAATACGTGAAAACAGTTCTATTTTAAATTCATCAACACATGCAGACGATCACGGACATAGAGAAATCACATTTAAAAGTGTATCTACTGGTGAAAATCTTACCAAAATACCTGATATTGTACCTCGAACAATACCTAAAAAAAGTTTTGATTACATTCCGCCTATAAAAGACCAAAATTTTAAAGCATGTGCAGAAGATGGCCTCGATAACGTGAAACTAACCGATGATTATAAAGTGAAACAGCTTCTTGAAAATCCTAATGACGACGTCCAACAGAGGTCAATGACATTGAATACTTCGAAGAAAGAAATAAATAATGAAATATCAAAATTTTCATCACTTGAAAATCTTAAAAATAACACAGAAGTAGTTTTAAGAAAAAAGTCAAATAATTTAAAACCAGAAGAATATCGGCATACTTTACATGATCCTTCAGAATGGGTTAATAGGACTAACATTTATCCAGATGTCTACGCACCTTTACCATACAGTAAGTACATCCTATAACGCGTTTCTCAAAAATGTTGTCAATATTACGTTACCTTCTTTTGCAAATACGTGAGGTTCACTAGCCGTTGCGTCATTTAAGAATGTAAACATTGGAGTTGTAGCGACAGTAGTAAATGCTTGATCTGAGTGAGGGAAACGCCTGTCACGATGGTGGTAGGCACGGTGTTTTGGGCGGGAGACAAGAAAGTGATATCTAAACGTGCTTCGCCGACAACCACCGCGGTCGTGCTTGACGAGTGACAAGAATTATTTATTAGTGTTTAATTGTTTGAGAGGTGCAAGTGTTTTGTGACAGTAATGGGTATCTTGAAACAGATCAAGAAAATTACTACTCTTGGTATGTTTTTTTTTATTTCGTGAAAATTTTCAATAATTGAACAGTAGGTACAGTGACACGAGTATTATACTATACTCGTATTTTATTTCCGAAACAAATATTTTTGTAGGGGTATTTACGTGAAATCAATTATTTTGTGACATAAGGCCTTTAGTGTGCAAAAAACTGTACCTTAATTCATTACTTACACAAAAAATTGACATTAATTTGTAAAAGTAATTACTTTGAAGGCTCTATTAATTGCATTGCAGTTTAATTAATAGAGCCTTCAATGTAATTGGAGTTGCTTGGCGGTGTTTGTCAACCGCGATCAAATTACCTACTGATTAAGAAACAGCAACAGGTGTATGGGAATGTAATAAATTAGTACACTCAAGTGAATAAAAACCTGGTAGGTAATATGAAATCGAAATGAAGGAATTAAAAGTTGTAGAAATTTTTGCGCGTATTATTATGTAGATATTATTCACAAGATGCTGTGTAACTTTTTTATCATCATGAATTTTATGTTTAAGCAATTATTTTGGTAAAATGTTTAGGTATGCTATATTAAAATTATTCTTTCATCTTACGAAACTTTCTTGTTTTTACTGACATGCACTTAATCGTAATATTGCACCAAAAATAATAGCTATAAATATTCAATGAAGGTTAATGTTGTTATAATCTCTTCCGTAAATAAAAACATACCTTGTAATGATTTAAATGTTTCATATAGCCTTGCCATTTATTGAAGTGAAGTTTAAGAATGCTACGAGAGTCTTTATTTCCTCATAAATTATGCCCAAAATATCTTACCTGCATTGCAATTAAAATGTAATTAACTACGAAATACTTGTACAAAATGTACATCGAGTATCGTGCGTGGTACAATTATGACCAATTTCGACGAAATGGTCAAGAACCTAATTATAAACATTAAAAAGTAGATAGTTATGTATAGAATTTGCTAAGTTTTCCTGTATTGAAAGTGTAATTATACAGAGACAGTTTTAGAAACGTTATCAGACTATTGTTATCAAAATATGCTAATTTTATTCTAAATGCTTATCTCAATAAATATATTTTACTTAAGTGTTATAATCTAGCTTCTATTTTAATATGATTTCATTAAGCGGCAAACACGAATCTTCGTAATAAAATTTAATAGTTACTGCTAGCGAAAGTAACAGTGTTTTTGTTGTTTGAAAAACAAAAAAATACCGACTGTTTTCACAGTTCACCAATTTCATTCTACCTACAAAAGTAGAACGAAGTATTTTAATCACTACGAGTATTGTATGGGTTAAGATATTTTTTTAAGAATGGCTACAAAATCTATACTAATATTATAAAGCTGAAGAGTTTGTTTGTTTGAACGCGCTAATCTCAGGAACTACTGGTTCG
>DWOF01000316.1:0-11072 GCA_018250795.1 Clito sp. Burns02 | reverse complement strand
AACGTCTCGACGAGGAGGCCAGACTACGAAAAGAAGCAGAGGCGGCACAATTAAAACTTAAGGAAGAAGAGAAAGAGCGCTTAGAAAAAGAGATGCAAGAAGCTGAAAAGAAACGTCTCGACGAGGAGGCCAGACTACGAAAAGAAGCAGAGGCGGCACAATTAAAACTTAAGGAAGAAGAGAAAGAGCGCTTAGAAAAAGAGATGCAAGAAGCTGAAAAGAAACGTCTCGACGAGGAGGCCAGATTACAAAAAGAAGCAGAGGCAGCACAATTAAAACTGAAAGAAGAAGAGAAGCAGCGCTTAGAAAAAGGGATGCAAGATGCTGAAAGGAAACTTCTCGATGAAGAAGCAAGACAACAAAAAGAACAAGAGGCGGCACAAACAAAAGTAAAAGAAGAACCGGAGAAACAGTGCCTAGAGAAAAAGAAAAAAGTTATAAAGAAGAAACGTCTTAACGAGGAGGCGAAATTACAAAAAGAAAAGTTACAAGAAGAAAAAGAAGTGGAAGAGAATGGTCGCCTAGAAAAAGCGCAAGATTTAGAAAAGGAACGTTTTGACGAGAAAGTAACATTGAAAAAACAACATTCCTTAAAAACTGAAGTCGAAGAAGATAGTCTAATGCAGGACAAAAAGAAAAAGAGTTCTAAAATAAAAGAAATGTCGCCTGAAAAACTGAAAAGGGAAGAAATATATAAACAAGAACTAGCTTATGTTGATGAAAAATCTCAGTCTCACAAAGAATCATCTAAATTAAATGGCTCAATAGAAAAATACAAAGTTGGTGAAATAGATCTTACCTCTGTTAGTGGTCAAAAATATGAGTACAAAGAAAAACCTCATTTCATAAATGTGAATAACAATAATATTGGATTAGACTCGTATAAGCCGCCCGGATACATAGCTAAAAACTACGATGAAGACAATTGGTATCATACACAGGATACAGATAACATCAGCAAAGTGCCCGCTACGTATAAAGCCCAAACTCTTGTATACCAGTCACAGTTACGCTCTACTATGCCACAGAATTACGATATCGGCCGTAGTTCTGAATCAGTAGAAAAACGCTTTGATCCTAGACAGAGATCTAAAGCACTCAGTGAAACACGAAGTTACAGTGAAAAACGTACAGGCATGTTACGAGATCATAAACGAAAACCCGTATTTTCCACATATTTGACTGACAGAACTGCAGTCGAAGCCTCACGAGTGAAGCTAACTTGTAGCGTCCTATCTTCGGGTGACCCGACGATAGCTTGGTTCAAAAATGGAGTTTTACTCGATGATAAATTGAAATATCGAACGAAATTTGTAGATGGTCTTATAACCTTAGAGGTGCTTAATGCAGTACCGAGTGATTCCGCTGAATATACGTGTACAGTACATAATGAAAATGGATCAGTTAGCACCTCAGCACATTTGAAAGTATACCCCAGTTTCGAAGCATCACCGATACCCCCGACATTTACCCGATCTATTCGAGGTTCGTATAGTTAAAAATACTTAAATTAAAAAAATATATATGTACTTGCAAATATTTTCTTATTAAATTCAATTGTTAATAATTGATTATTAATTTATTACAGATACTTATCATTTAGCTGAAAATGAATTAATATTAGAATGTCGAATTCGGGGTCAGCCTCTACCTACTATAACCTGGCTAAAGGACGATCGTCCTATCGGTTCCGATGAACGATATCAAGCTTATTATCTCGCTGATGGTGTATGCAGGTTAGCTGTTAGCAATCCTTCAACAGCTGACAGCGGTAAATATACTTGCAGAGCGGAAAACTCTATGTGGTCTGACCAAATTACCCACGTTGTTAATTTTACTGGTAAGCTTTTTTTTATTGCATAACTCATCAATATATGCACTACATGCCATTATGATATCGTATACTTGGAAAATTGTTCTAAATACACAATATGTACATACATTTTTGCAGGCAAGGAGAGTTCTTTAGGCCCGAACTTAGCAACAAAAGAGAGGTCGCGATTTAATCGTCAAGTCTTAGAATCGAGGCGTCCTCACTTTACCAACGTATTAACAGACTATAAGGTGACTCGAGGAGGAACTATTGGTTTACAAGTGGAAATTAAGGGGTCGCCCACTAGAGTAGAGTGGCTTCGCGAAGGGAGATCCATAACAGAGGTGTACAGAAACGCACAAACCTTTATTGAACACGGTTTGTATACGTTGGCTCTCATGAATGTGACAGAAAAGGAATCTGGATTATACACATGTAGAGCTTGGAGTAGTCACGGTAATGTAGATATGAATGCCGCTATAACAGTAGTACAACCTAACGAGTTGGAAGGTAAACCGGCTATAATAGTAGGTAGACCCGAAAAGGACGTTCTTATATCTGTCGGCGAAGACTTGAACATATCCTTTAGAGTACAGGGAGAACCGAAACCAAAAGGTAAGTTTAAGTTTGTACGTATACGCGAAACTGTTTTGCTTATCTATAACTTGACTCAAGCCTAGACTCTATATATGAATACTTTCGATTTGTTTTTTGCAGTCATCTTCATGAAAGGTATCCGAGACATTACAAATAGTCAGCGTGTTTGCAAAATGACATCTGATGATTACGTTAAATTCACACTGAAGAGATCAGTTATATCTGATGCCGGCACTTATTGTATACTGGCGAGAAATGCCTATGGTTGTGATAGAGCTTTTGTAACAGTTGTGGTATGTATAATATGAAAATTTTTATATTACATGTATTAACCTGCGTAGTTCTTAGTTTAAGTTTAAATGTACCTTTCATACAATTAACGTATATTTAAACGTTTTTTAGATAAGGCAGAGAGTTTCATCGGAAAGCCTAATTTCGGATTGGACGTACCCGCAAGACGATCCATCAGTATCAATTGCAGAAAGAAAAATCAAATGTAAGTTATGAAACGTGCTTTTTAGATAAAAAATGTATAACGTTTTACTTATTTTAAATGCAAACATATTTAATTAACAATTACATAAATATTAAAATATTAATTGTAATATTCAAGTATGCTATATTTACAAAAGTAACGGCGGGCTAATATAATCATTAACAATTACAATTAGATTGAGTGAGATCAGTATCATAATTGAGAGGGTCACTGCACGTTGCATTGGCTCAACGCGTCTTGGCAATTTATCAAATATATTTGAGGTCATTGCCGTAGAGATAACAATATTTGTTTTTTAGCTGTACCCGATCGCATCCCGGGCGAGCCGAGCGTAGTGGACGGTGGGAATAATTGGGTTTCCCTTGCTTGGCCCAAACCAGACCATCAAGAATCCGCACCAGTGTTAGCTTACAAAGTCGAGAGTTGGCTTTTAGGCAAGGAAGGAGGTGCTCGTTGGGTAGAACTAGGCATCACTCCGTTAAATTCCTACGACGTCTTTAACCTAAGGCAAGGCGAAGAATATCATTTCAGAGTTACGCCTAAGAACAGGTACGGGTGGGGAGAATCCGTACAAACGTCGTCTGCAATTGGAATTGGATTAGCAGGAGATAGGCCAGAGTTTACAGAGATACTCCCAGGACAATTGAAAGTACTGGTTGGAGAGACTGCAAGCTTAAGTTGCAGCTTCAAAGGAAAACCGACTCCGGAAATCGTTTGGATGAAAAATGGCCACGAAATCGAGGATGACAACGTCCGCATAAAGACTTTGTTGAATGGACTTGATTGTTGTTTAACGATCAAAGATGTTCAGATAGAGGATGAGGCGCGATACAGTTGCGAAGCGTCAAATGTTCATGGTCGTGCTTCAACTTATGCGAGAATGGCTGTAATTACGGACAGACTTGTCTGGGAAGCTGACGCTAAACTGAAAAGGTAACTAATTTGTTTACCTACTCATACAAAGTTTCACTATTAGACATTCATTAATTTATTTCTTTGTAACTTACGATGCATACAGTTCTTACTCGATTACGAAGCAGGATCCGCGCTGTATTTATATGTTCATCTATTAGTACCATACTTATCCAAATTCGACCAACGGGGTATAGCTGGAAGCGCGTTAATCCCGCGATTATAGTTTAACCTCGACGTTTGAATTTCCCTGAACAGGGAAAGGTCAGCAGGGCTGGAGGGAGAGTACCCACCGCAGTTCACGATGCGGCTCCGCGACCGCCGCGTGCAGGCCACGTACCCAGTACGCCTCACCTGCCAAGTGATCGGGAGTCCCGCACCTCTCCTCACTTGGTTCAAAGATGGACAGGAACTGTTCTGCGACAGTAAGCAATTTCACCCTTTATTTAATTTACCTACGTAATTAACTCATCATCTAAATGTGGCATTGATTAAGCTCTAAATACATTGAAGTTCATTAATTTGTACTCATTAACGTAATAATTATACCTATCAACGTATTTAATGTTCGACTAAACTATGTACAAACCTCTCAAAATACAAAATCATGAATGGCAGGTGTATGTTTATAGCAATATGTAGTTATGAACAAATGTCCCTAAAACCTTGGCATTTATTACGTGTGAATAGTCGTAACTGAAACATATTATATTTACTTAAATGTCAATAATGAAAATACACAGCGAACAGTGCCAAGAGACGTGGCAATCGATTTATATTTATCAGTTGCGTGTTGCCAATGCAATCCGTATAGCAACTGTAGAGTTGAAATGTGTTCTAAGGTTCCTTCGGTGATAAATTTTGTTAGTGTTGTGTTGTTTGGTAGAAATGGTATAACGATTTTGTATTTTGCTCATACCTACCAGTCTGTCTCCTTGGTGTAGAAAATATTAATTCAACTAAATTCAGTACAGCGGGAACCGAATAGTTAGTAATAAGTTCCGCAGGTCTCGGGTTCGATTCCCGCCTTCAGTGGCTCTTAACTTACAGAGTGACCAATACCGTCAGTTACCTTAGCATCCCTAACAAAAACATTTAACTTATTGGGAAAGTTTATATGAATACTAATCAGGTGTAATTCAAATTAATCAACTCTACTCGTGTTCAGCTTGCTACTCAAAAATAAAAATAAAAAATTGTACGTTGTACATGAAAATTTTCGGTTGTTCGCGCACAGGTCGACACAATGTATCCCAGGATGAGCACTTCCACACACTGGAGATCGCTCCCACCTCCCTCGAGGACGGCGGCGTGTACGAGGCGATGGCGCGCAACAGCAGCGGCGCAGTGAGCTGCCGTTGCAACCTCGTCGTGGACAAGGGCATCCGCGCGTACGTCGCACCCGAGTTCTGTTGCGGCCTTGAACCACTCTACAGGCTGTTGGAAGGTAATTTTCCACCTAATTAAATCTTATAAAAATGTAGTCAATGAAAACAAATAGTCAATTCAAGTGTTAATTTATTTTCAGGCGAAGAACTTAGGATTTCTGCGATGGTCGAGGCTTATCCGTCAGTGGGTGTGACGTGGTACCGGGATGGTGTACGACTCCGGCCAAGCAGGCGCGCTATAATGACCCTTGACCACGACGGTCAAATAGAGTTGGCTCTAGCGAGCGTAACTGGTAGAGACGCCGGCGTCTACACATGTACGGCGTCGAACGAAGTCGGCAAAGCATCGACGTCCGGAAAAGTTGAAGTCATAGGAGGAGATCAAGCAGAAGAAAAATCCCGAACTCCACCCGTTGTCATTAGTCCTGACGTGCCGTGAGTTATAGTTATCTTATTTATACACTTTTACCCTGCACTGAGCTTAACATAAGCTTCAAATACCATACCCTTGTCAAAAATTATAGTTTGAAACAAATCTTTATAGGTACTCCAAGGAGCCCATGTTTATAAGGAAGCCAAGGTCCAGTGAGGCGAGGGAAGGCGACACTGTTATCATCGAGTGTGAAGTGATCGGTGATCCAAAACCGGATGTTTACTGGCTTAGAGACTTCTTGAAGGTAATATAAATCTAGTCGAAACGAAGTCTACGCACGCTACGAAATGCTACGAAATTCGTAGACTTCTAAAGGTCCGCAAAATTACGTGGACGGGCCGTGAATCTTAACTCCGTTAACTGTAAGGGGCCATCCATAAATTACGTCACACAAATTTCATTATTTTTGACTGCCCCCCCCCCCGTTCTTGTCACAGCTGGTCACATTTGTGAGAGACCCCCTCCCTAGTGTGACGTCACATATTTTTCATCTAGAAATAATTATTTGATTAAAACATCAGCTCTGTATTTTTTTTATTTCAATTTAAAGTTCAATTCAACCCTCCCACCCCTTTGTCACACAATGTCACAATACGTGGACCCCTCCCCCTTACCGTGTGACGTAATTTATGGATGGCCCCTAAGTTGTCTGTATGTATTGTTTCAGCCGGACTACTACCGCGACGCGTCCCACTTCAAACGTGTCGGTGGCGGACCCGAATATCGTTTCGAGATCCCGCACGCGAAGCTCGATTACACGGGCACTTACTCCGTTGTCGCTCGTAACACGCACGGCGAGGCCAAAGCAATCATATCGCTACAAATCCTGGCTAAGGGTAAGTTAGGTTGCTACGAATCCATTTTGTCATTAAACGATTAAATGTACCGATTATAGCATTTATAAAACGTTGCGAGTAATTGAAGAGTATTTATTTTTTTTTCAGACATTACTGCCAGCGACGACACCCATAACATAAGATATGGGTAAGTAAAATTTTATCGCTTGCAATTTACATCATACACCGTGCTATGCGCGATTTGTTCAAACCGATGTATAATTTGAAATAATCACATTTCAGGCGTGTGGACGTGTTACCCAGGTTCGACAAAGAACTCACAGATCTGTTGAGCTACGACGGAGACGCTGTAGAGTTCGAATGCCGAGTCTCCGGCAATCCAGAGCCCTATATCAAGTGGCTCCACTATAACGAAGTATGTTGACGTGTCATACAATTCTTCATAAATTACCTCACATTTGAGTTTGGTCTGTAAATCATGTAGAGCTCTATGACATCTCCACATGTGTAACAAATTGCAGGTGGTCCGCGATTGTCCCGATTTCGAAACCTCCTACGAAGATGGTACAGCGAGATTGAAGATCAAGCAAGTGACCGCTGATGATGAAGGCACGTACACCTGTGAGGCGTCCAATAGCCTCGGGAAAGCCAAGTCAAGCGCATGCCTTGTTGTGTATCGTAAGTACTGCATATAATTATCGGTAGACTGATTGGCAAAACATACGAGTAGAGTTCGTCCGGGGAAGTGATCTTATGATTAAAAAAATCATGTTTTGTAGCGCCCGGCGAGCCGAATACTCTGAGCCAGCGGCTGCGGCGGCCGCCTGCGCTCCTGTCAGCAGCGTCCACGCCGCGCTCCACGCCACGCGCCACCCCCGCTCGCTCGCTCTCGCGCACCCCCGGTAACACTCACTGACTACATACATATGAAATACATGCTTCAACAGTTTCATCGATTAACTGTAACATTTATGTGTCTTGTGTAGGTCCAGATTCGCGTCGCCTGTGCAGTCCAAGCCGTGAAATAGCCCCCAAGTTTTACACATACCCCTTCAATAAGGTGGTGGAAGAAGGCGAACGTGTCGTGTTCAAGTGCGCCGTAAAAGGGCTGCCTAACCCGTGGGCCACGTGGGACAAGGACGGTATCGTGATTACTCCGACCTCGCGTATTACGATCAGGGAAAAAGACGAAATGCTCAGGATATTGGAGATTGAAGAGGTTACTACTGAGGATGTTGGTCTGTACAGAATAACTTTGGAAAATGACTACGGTAGAGCGGAAGCGTCGGCGAGGCTGGAGGTGATCACCCATAAAGGGAAATTCCACAGCGGTATCAGGTCCTGCAGCGCGTCTCCGAGAAGAGCTCTCTACAGGAGACGCACGCCCTCTACGTCGAGACAAGACTGATTTAAAACGAGTGCTGTAACGAGTTCTTAAATCGTTGCAGATAAATTCGAAGACCGAACTGAATTCTAGTGCTTGAGACAGGGCGGCAAATTATCATTCGATTTTAAAAAGTGAGTGGGTAACTATATTATTGAATTTACTCATCAGTGCCGTGCGATTTTGGGTACCCATATTAAAAAATTCTTAGCCGAGCGAATTGTCAATTTTTGCTAAGCGATAACTGCGTGTAAGATGAAATACAGCGTATAATTAACGCGAGTACAGTTTATTGATGTTTTTGTTATATATTCTTTTCAGATCATGTTATGAAAGGAAGAAGCCAATTGTGTGAGAACATTTATTTTGTTTTTGTACCTACATTTTAATTTATTTTTATGCATTTTGAATTTATTTATCATATTATTTAAGTGTTAGTAGTGGCTTTGTACCCACCACACACGGCCTTCTTATTGATTTGGAATAAATGTGCAAATGAATGTATGTATAGGGGTAGTACATTTTAATTGTTATTCTTAACCAAAACGAAAATGTAGGTAAATATCCAAATAGCCTTGTTTTTGCTAAGAATCTAGTTTTTGTTCTGTTTATATTTATGCACAAAAAATAAAAGTAGGTGTAGTGGTGATAATATCACTCGTACTCGTTTTGTTACGCGTTACCGTGTAGGTATTTCCTTTTAGCGTAGGTTACCTATTGTTAATTGGTTTAACAAACATAATTTACTTTTATTGTTAAAGTCCACTAGAATATGTGCAAGATATTTATGCTTAAATGCATTTAGAATTACCCATTTTTAGTTAACACAAGTCATCATAATAAGACAAGTTGCTGAAAAAGTACTAGAATGAAGAAAATTGTAAATCTCGTGTTTCCTTTACACTCAGGCATAGTGTAAAGCGAAAACATGATCGATGGCTTATTTCAACTATGTATATGTATTGCTTATAATCGACTTTTAATATAATGTATGAGCAACACCCCGGGGTAATAAATAAACTTTACAATTATTTGTTTGTAGTTTTATTTTTAGTAACGAGATTAGTAAGACAATGATATGTCCCCAATTCATGCGTAGGTCATGCTAGATCCTTACACCTTTTCAGATAGGGAACGCAGTGCTTAAATCAAGTCTCGTATCGCGTCTAGGAAGCCATTAGATCTAGTCAGATTTTGTCCAGAATGGATTTTTATTATTTATCTATTTTATTGCTGGTGTTCATTTATTTTTAGTATCTATGTATTTATTGTTCTTAAGAAGATCTCCTATAAGCACCTCTTTTTCACTACTTACTATGATGTTCGAAAAAGAATTAATAAATAAATGGTGTTTAAATTTGACAGATCTGAGACAGAACAGTGCAAAATTAAAAAGTAAATTATATAGTAACGATACTAAATTAATTATTTACCGATTATTTATTCGTGTAATTTTCTATAATGGAAATATTACACCGAATAGCAATTACATTCGAAAATATAAGAAATGGTATAAAGAATAAGGGCTCATCAGAACGATTACAGAACTTGAAGAAAGACATACAGAACCTGAACGCAGACCTTGTTATACTGGGAAAAGAAAACCAAAATAATTACCCGAGAGTTCTTGCAATGGAAAGCTACTTGGCCCTGTTAACTGCAAAGACATTCCCTAAATCCCTTATTGAAAAAAGAAACCTATTACAAACAGCCTTCGAAAAACTTAAGCCACATGCTATGCGAGATGAATGTCTTTTTGTATTTCTCAGGATTCAGAATCTTCTTAGCTACTATTTAATTCAATTAGATCAGGTGAGTCAATCTAAGGAAATTTTAGAAAGTATGGAGAATGTATACGATAAAATTGATACAAACGAACCAAATAATTTTTATGACGCTGAAGACTTATTCACCACGGAGCCCATTACAAATATCAAACGCGTAAATCCAGCAAAAATAGATAAGGTTGTGACGAATAACATACAGATGCAAGCATTTTTGTATAACAAACTAAATTTGCCACAAAAATATAGCTTGTACAACCATACCGCATTACGAAGACAGTTAGAAATGAAAGAAGGAACACCACAAGATTGGGCCTTGAGGGCCGCGAGGCTAGGTAACTATTTTACATATCTCAATCAACTAGGCAACGCGAGGCACCATTTATGTGCCGCTTATCATGTTTTAATATCCTGTCATGATAATTGCAAACTTATGCCTGAAGAATTTGTACTACAGAAGGCTGACTTTGAAATGCAATTTTTGGAATTAAGCCACCACTGGGTTAAGTACGGGCTGACATTGTTTAAGTTATCGAAGAAAAAAATTCTTAACAAATACTTTTCTCATACTCCTTCAACGGCTGACTTGTGGAAAACCGTGGATATGATTGATGAGCATACTAAAGATGCGGAGAAAATGGAAGATATAAAAGATACAGGGGCCGAAAAAACTGGACAAGGCGACTGTACCCCTGAAAAATTGTTTCCTTTCCCAACATTGGATCTAAAGGAAATGGAAAAGCGAGTTCCGTTGGACAATGTCACCAATGCTGAGAGCGCTCGGAAATTGTTTGCTTTTACTCATAAATGGTTAATGCGTGCCAAACATTATTACGATTTTGAACACCATTCCGCTCAATACATATCATGCTCTTTGCAATTGGCCGAATTATACGAGCACTTGGCATTCTTCGAAAGAAATATTGACAACCAGTACAGTATACAGAAAAGGAGAGCCGACGTTCTCGAAGCCCTTAATTCGCTCCTGAAAACCTGCGATAACGTGATGTCTGTGCAAATCGACGTTATACGAGAACTATCCCAAGTTCAGCTAGAGCTCATGGCGCTGAATTTGCAAAAATTGTGGCGCGAGGAATCACACACTAATGTATTCAATTTGGATACGGATGCGAATTCCATAATTAACTCATTGGATTCTGAATCTAATAAAACGCTGACAGAGAGAACATTAAATGCTTCGTGCAAGAATATGTTTTTAAGAAAAATGGAGGCTGCTACAGCTATAAATGGAAAGTTGTGTCGATTAAGCGGACAACTTAGCACTAGAACCCCCTCAGAACTGAGTATTGGCAACAGCTTACTTAAGAACTGATATTCTAATAGGGGAACTATTTGAAAACAATCTATATAGTGGAGCGCCTGGGGCTTTTAACCTCGAATTAGAGTAACAGTGAATGAATTAATATGATCAATGTGGGATATTGTTTTTTAGACTATAAATTGCAAT
>DWOF01000315.1:0-11075 GCA_018250795.1 Clito sp. Burns02 | reverse complement strand
TCCTGCTAAGGTGGATGGCAAGGAACCTAGCCCAGTAGAACCTGAGAAGAAATCACAGGATGACAAGGAACCTAGTCTAGTCAAACCTGAGGAGAAACCACTTAGCCCTACTAAGGTGGAAGAAAAGGCACCAACTCCAGGCAAACCCGAGGAAAAACCACTAAGCCCTGCTAAGGCTGATGAAAAGGAACCTAGCCCTGTAGAACCTGAAAAGAAATCGCAGGATGTCAAGGAACCCAGTCCAGTTAAACCTCAGGAGAAACCGCTTAGTCCAGCTAAGGCGGATGACAAGGAACCTAGTCTACTCAAACCAGACGAGAAATCGCTTATTATAACAAAGGTAGATGATAAGGAATCTAGTCCCGTTAAAGACGAGGAGAAGCCGCTTAGCCCAACTACGGTTGATGAAAAGGAACCTAGCCCTGTAGAACCTGAGAAGAAATCCCAGGATGTCAAGGAACCCAGTCCAGGTAAACCCGAGGAGAAACAAATTAGCCAAGCTAAAGCGGATGAAAAAGAGTCCAGTGTAATTAAGCCCGAGGAGAAACCACTCAGCCCAGTTAAGTCAGATGACAAGGAACACAGGCTGGTTGAACCTGAAACGAAATCCAAGGAAGTTGAGGAGCCCAGTTTTGTTACACAGGAGAAAAAACAACTTAGTGCAGTTAAAGTAGAAGAAAAAGAACATAGCCCTGAAAAACCTGAGGTGAAAGTACTTAGTCCGTCTAAGGTAGATGACAGAAAACCTAGTCTTACCGAACACAAAGATAAACCACTTAGTCCAGTTAAGGCAGACGGTAAGGAACCCAGCGCACTTAAAGGCGAAGAAAAACCTATCACCCCAGATAAATTAGGCGATAAGGAGCAGAGTCCTGTAAAACTTGACGAGAAACCGCTAAGCCCTGCAAAACTAGACGATAAAGAGCCCACCCCAGTTAAATGCGACGATGAACTAGTATTGAAAGATTCAACTCAAGATATAGAAGATATTCTTAAAGACTACATTGCATTTGGAGAGCCAGAAGAAGAGACTACAACTTTCACCGAAGAAATAATTATTGAAACTATCCTTGTTTTGAGAACTATTACGACAAAGATAATTAAGACAAAATATGCTGATAGCTATGGTATTATTAAGAAAATCAAATTTGTTAATATAATAACCACTACTGACGAATATCCAGACGGAGATTCAAAGGCTAATGTTGAGTGCATTGTCACATTAGAAGATTTCGACGGTGAAAAAAGTACTGACACTATCACCTCCAAAGATAAACGCGACAAATTTTCAATCAATGAGGTTACAAAATATGAGAAGGAAGATATTCATAAAACAGAAAGCGTACAGATCAATGGTCAAGCAAGATCAGATAGTCCGGAGCAGACTGATATTGAGTTATTAAAAAAGAAAGTGGCAAGTTCAAAAACAGATGTAATTTCTAAGGAATTTGACACGATCGATGATCAAACAAAAACGCAACAAGAAGATGGCATTACATTACACCGAAAAAAGAGAGATGTAGCTTCATTACCTGAAGACACAAAGGCACAGACAACCATTAAAAAGAGTGAAAAATATGACTTTGACAAAGAGATAATGTCAAAGTCTATTAAAACCGATTCACTGTCGAAATTCGCTAAAGAAACTGCTGAAATGCTACATATGGAAAGAGCACATATGTCTGAATCTTTTCCTAAAAAGGTAGCAGACGTAGGAGGAAGTCAGGAATTTGACAAATTGTCTTCTATTTCAACAATTGATAGTGGTATAGTAGACAGAGATAGCATTACTCAGACTGTTCTTCACAGCAGTTCCGAAGATGTTTCAAAAGAGGTTAGCTTGGAAGAAAAATATAGCTATGAAAGTACAGAAAAAGCTGAGAAGAAATCAGTTACAAAAGAAGTAATCTCTAAAGAAGAGCAGCTTGACTCGTTGCAGTCTGCAACTAGTTATCAGACAGACCACGACTCACTCATTGGAGAAGACCACATAACCTCTTTAACCTCAGATCAACCTGAAAAAATTCATGGTACTTTTAAAACACAACCTTCAAAAGAGGTGAAGTCTGAACCGCAGGATGATAAGAAAATACTACCCACAGATGATACTAAAGAAACAGCCACAAAAACATTAACTGAAAGTGCAGCACATTTAATGGAGTCTATTCACAAAGCGTTTGGTGATGAATCAGTACAACAAGGAATTAAGTCTGAAGGGGTTGAATCCTTAACAGTTGGTTCTGAGTTTGACCGAGTGTCTACTCCACCGACAGTACCCGTCAGTCCCCTGCCAAAAACACCGAGTACATTCCAGGATGTGAAAGTAAGTGACGGCGTCCAAAGTGAAGTAACTTATGACAAATCCGATGGATCTGAGGAAACAATCACAAAAGTAGTACATGTTGGCGATGACGTTCTAACGCAGAAAATCTCAACATCAACTGAGAAAGTACCTAAAACTTTAAAGAGCTCTGACATGGATGGAGAACGCGAACTCTTAACACTTATGCAAACAATGGGTAAAATTAAAACAGAAACGGATACAGTAACTAAAATTATCAAAGAAGGTGAGAATGTAGTTACGCAGACAATAACAACCGTTACCACTAAAGAAATAATATCAAGAGAAGATGGAACACCGCAAAATGTGAAAACTACTATTGAAACTACAACTCTGAGTAAAAGTGCTGATGGATCAACCACTACCACTAAAGATACACAGACTGTGTTATCGGAGTGTTCTTCCAGCCTTAAATCTACCTCACAAATGGACTTATATGCTAAGGATAGTAAAATAGAAAAGCTTTCCCTTGATACAGCCGATCAAAAGTCTGAAATTCGAAGCCAAATTAAAGAAAGTAGTGAAGAACTCTCCACAGAGCCCAAAGATATTCACGAAACAGAACAAAAATCAGACTTTGTTAGTGAATTTGACGAAACAGATGATGATGTAGAAGATACTGTCATTGATACAGATGTAAGTAAACGAATAATAAAAGAAAATAATATTGATATTGTTGAAACAATCACCACAATTACTAAAAAAGAAACAATAAGGATAGATGACAATAAAAAAGTTATTAAAACAACTGTGGAAACAAACGTTGTAAAGGAATACCCTGATGGTTCAAAGGATGTTCAAAAGAACGTCGAAGTAAAAACTGAAGAAATTGTTATAGACTCTACAAGTAACGTAGATAAATTACTTAGTGAATTTACTGCTGTTGGTGAACCGGAAGAGAGTGTTTCTACTAAAACTGAAGAAATCGAACAAGATAATATTATTATTAGGAGAATAATTGTAACAAGAATCATCAAAACCAAATACGCTGATTCCCTTGGTAATGTCAAGAAACTGAAAACTGTAACAACTATCACAACTACAGACAATTATCCAGATGGCTCTTCACGCACAAAGGTAGATAGTAGTACATCGTTAACTGACATCGGATATGATGACATTATTGAGTCAACAGAACTACTTGATTATACGCAAATAGAGGATAAGTCAGTACAAGTAGATAAACAAGAAGTAAGTACGACTATAAATGGTAAATTAGTATTGCAAATCATCACGACTACCACGATAAGAGAACTCTTGGCAACTAAAGATAAATCAAAGAAAAAATTAAAGACAACGATAGAAACAATTACAGAAACAAAACAACCAGACGGTACGACTGAAGTTACCAAGGATGTGCAGGTCTCAGTAGCTGATTATGAAACTGAAATTGAAGAAGACATTCCTGAAGGCTTTGAAGTAATCGGAGAGCCAGAAGAAACTACTACTACGGAAACTGAATCCATTGTAGACAATGGAATTACAATCAAACGTAAAATAACTGTTACCGTTACAATACAAGTGTACCACAACGAAAGCGATAATATTAAGAGAACTAAGACAACTACTAAAACAGTAACAGAAGATGAACATCCAGATGGTTCAATTATAATTAAAACCAGTGAAAAGGTTTCCTTAGTAGATGAAACTCTAGGATTAACAGACAGAAGAGAGTCTGAAGTGATTGGTTCCGATGAAATTGACGAAAGCAGTAAAGTCGAAAATGCACTGAAAAATTTAGTTCCTATAGGAGAACCAGAAGAAACCGAAAGTGTCAAGGAAGAAGAAGTTAAGGATAAAGAAATTGTTATAAAGAGAAAGGTTGTAACAAGAATAGTTAAAATAAAGTACTCCGATAATTTGGGTAATTTAAGGAAACTTAAGACTGTAACTACTGTTACAACTACTGATCAGTATCCAGATGGTTCAGCGCGCACAACTGTAGATACAAGTACATCTGTATCTGAAATCGATTCAGAGGTTATTATTCAAACTCAGGATCTGAAAGATTTCCCTCGGGTAGAAGATAGGACAGTAAGTGTGGACACTCAAGAAAAGACTGCTATGAGAGAAGGTAAACAAGTTGTTGAAATTATCACAACGACAACAATAAGGGAAATTTTGTCTTCAGAAGATGGCTCACGGAAAAAAGTTAAGACAACGGTCGAGACTGTGACTGAAACAAAGTTGCCCACCGGGGTAACTGAAGTCACAAAAGATGTGAAAGTTTCCGTTGCAGATTTAGGCAAGGATTCATTCGATGAAAACTTAGAAGGATACTCACAAAAGGGCGAGCCAGATATACAAACAAGTTCAGAAACGGAAGAAATAGTTGAAAATGGGGTAACAATAAAAAGGACAACAACTGTTTCAACTATACGAGAGGAGTTTGTAAATACACCATTAACCTCAAAGAAAATACGGACTACAGTAAAGACAACGATAGAAGACGAACTTCCTGATGGTACTGTCATTACTAAAAAGAGTGAAAAGGTGTCAATAGCCGAGGTATATCTTAAAACTTCACAGGTACAGGAAGATAGCGAGCAACCTGAATCTTACATTGATGATAATGAAGTTGTCGAAGATACGTCCGAGGACTCGGACGTTAAAAACGAAATCTTACAACATGGGACATTTACGATCAAACGTACAGTCACTACTAAAACCAAGCGTGAAACACTAGTCACTTCAGATAAAAATATAAAGAGAGTGAGAACAACGGTTGAAACCACTACCGTTGACGAATATCCCGATGGATCAATAGAAACAACTAAAGATGTCAAAATTACTATATCTGAATTCCAAAAGTCATCGGACTCCAATATACAAGCTGCATTACAGGGTCTTAAATCGACTGGAAAGGTAAAGTCCTCAGTAGATAAAAAGACAAATATTATTTTTACTAATGAATCGGAAAAAATAACTCAAACGATTACAACGTACGTGACAAAAGAAGAACTAAAGAATAATGAAACAAATGAAGTAGCTGTTAAAACGGTTACTGAAACTGTTACAGAAAACGCTAAAGAAGACGGTACCATAGAAACTACTAAAGATGTAAGAACACAAATTACTTATTTACCATTAGGTACGGGGTTGGATGATTGGTCACCGGAAGAATTGGAAGAAATTGCAAAGCAACCATCAAGTAAAGAAGAAAGGCGGTCCGTTGAAGAACTACCTTTAGAACGTAAAGAATATATTCCACCTCAAGTAAAACCAAAGAAACAACGTTCGCCAGTTGGTGAAATTACAACAGAAACTGATACGTATACGAAAGTAATTAAAGAAGGTGATAATGAAATAACACAAACAATTACAGTAGTAACAACGAAAGAAGTAATAAGCCCGGAAAAAGTTAAGATCACTGTTGAAACAACCACGGTGAGCAAAGGTAGCGATGGGGTCACTAAAACAACCAAGTCAACAAAAACCACTATTTCCGAATTCAAAGAAGAATACGAAGAAATAATAGACACTGGTGAGAGTGAAAAATCCTTCTCTAAGTTATCGTCAAAAACAGGAGACATGCGAAGTTCATCTGCCGCGAGTGATGATCTCGACCATCAAGGTATCTCCTCTCCGCCATCCGACATCAGCTCCAGGGGATCTCGCGCTGCTACTCACGTGTGGGGCACGGAGAGCAGCGGTATGTACTACAGCGACGACGATGGACAAGGAAGTCCAAGTAGCACAAAGTCACAAATAGCACATTCACCGAGGTCCAACTTAAGTTTTGAATTGGACACAAAACAAGTTACAAGCCAAGAAATTCATTCAGATTCAAAAACGGATCATGATATATCATCCTTACCGAGAGATTTGATGTCCACTTCTATTTATGGACAACTACCAGAAGATGATTCATGTACATCCTCAACTCATTCCGAAGTTAAAACAGAAATTCATACAATTAAAAAATCACAAATGACTGAAGACTTTTCAAGTGAAGAAAAATTCAAATCGGAATCGTCACATACCAGTAAAATTTCAGATGCTACATTCCTAAAAGAGGCTGACGAACAATTTGAAAAGGCAATTGAGGAGCACAAGAAAGTGAGCGGTTCCGACGTAATATCTAGTATTACTGCGAAGTACGAACTCGGAAGTCATTCAAGTTCGAGTCATCATTCATCTAGAATTGAAGAAAGTAGCATTTCGTTGAAGGATGTTAAATCTGACTCGAAGAAAGTAACAGAAACTTCATCATCTGCAAGCAGTACAAAAACTGATTCTAAGACCGAATCAGTACATACTGAGACCCATACAAGCAAGTCGAAGGATCCTATTGAATCGTGGGGTAAACCATTGGGACTACCAAGCCCAATTTTGCCTCCTACACAATCAGATGGTAAGAGCACACCCAAAAAGCAGACGCCCAGCTCAACAGTTTTAAACAAAAACAAGATCAATCAAGAGAAGAGTAAGGAGGCAAAGAGAGCATCAGAGTCTCCCAGCAAGAAGAAGGCTCCCACTCCTGTGTACATGGAGCTGACGTACGTGCCACATCACGGCAACTCTTACTACTCTGCTGTGGAATTCTTCAAGAGAGTGCGAGCACGCTACTATGTGTTCTCTGGAACTGAACCATCGAAAGAAATTTACAATGCCCTCCTGGATGCTAAGAAAACATGGGAAGACAAAGACTTAGGTTAGTAAATCCTTATTTACATAAGAATATTTAGTAAACTTTAAAAAAATTTAATATGTATTTACTATTAGACGATATCCACTGACCATCACTGTGTTGTCGATTTTCGATGAAATAAAAATAGTGTTGTGAAAAAGTGAATGATTAAAATATAAAGCTTGTAAAAAACTCCTGAATGAATGGAATTACCTAGATTGTCTAGTTGCCGCGCCGCGCTTTTATACAATTTTATTGTAAAACAGAAATATGTACATGGCGGGACGAGGGTCACAATAAGCTTTAAATATCACTTGTTCAATAATACTCTACAATAATCAAGCTTTTAACTAAGTCGGGATGTCCTAATTAAAGTAAAATGGTGTTTTTCTCGTTTCCAGAAGTAACCATCATCCCAACATACGACACGGATGTTCTCGGCTACTGGGTGGCTGAGAACGAGGAAGCATTGGAGAAGTACAAGATTGACCTGTCGCCGTCTGCCTCCCGCTGCACCATCAACCTGCAGGACCACGAGACCTCGTGCGCGGCTTACAGACTCGAGTTCTAGGTGTCGGGTCTATTTGTGGCTTTCTCATCGAAGAAGTGAACCTCCCAAAGCAAGGCGCTTTCGAAGTAACCAAAGAGTGATTAATTTGTGTAGGTTGTGTGAGAAAGTGAGGCTGTGATAGAGAAAGTCGGAAGCGCCTTCGAGGCCACTACTCCGCATGAGATAGCTCGCAAATAGATACATTAAAAGACTTTTGTGATATATGAATGCAATCGAAAGACTATTTTGAAGTTCGATTAAATCGTAGCCGTTTACTTATCAAGATGGAAGACGGAGGTGGAAGTGTCACGGAATGGACCCTCGCGGCTCGCGGCAAGTCGACCCTGCACCGACTGTCCTCACCGCATCCAATTTAATGTCAATAACCAAATTCTCGACCTAAGAACAGAAACGTCCATTTTTTTCTAAAACTGTTTTCTAGTAGCGTCATTGAAGAAATAGTACACGCCATTTAAAGTATATTTCTGAGGATATTTTTGAATTCGGTCTTTTACAATCAGTAGTGCTTTTATATACGATTTTTAGCGTAACCAGTCCATTTTGTTTAGCCGAACACCGCTTGCGCGTATGTCTAAATTTTAAAAAAGTTATTTTGCTATCGCATTATAAATTCTAAATAGTGTAATATTGTATAAACGGTATAGCGGGCCCCGCCGCCATTTTGTTCAGCAAACGCTTCGTAAAGGACGTCTTAGAATTATTAAACGATTAAGTGCGATTGTAGACGATGGTCAAAAAATCAGTGACATGTGTTTCACTACACTTGGAATAAATACTTTTTTATGATCAAATTGAGATATATTTAACTAACGGTCTTATAAAGACACTCTTAAATATACGACGTCGTTCGATGACCAGTGCTATGGCACTATTTATATAAATGTTTAATAGAATTGACTTAATACTGTTAAATCGTCTTGAGATGGCAAAGATGGCTCAAACCTAATGTGATTTATAACCTAGGTAATAAAGCTATTAGATAATTGAACAAAAAAACCTTCCTCAGTATTTTTCAATCTGAGCTTCCCTGCCATTTATAGATATAAGGTGTTAGACCGCCGTCTCGGAGTGCACAAAGTGAAAGGCAGAATATTGTTAGGAGTGTGTTTGGGTACATGAAATTTATTAAACTAAGCCTGAACTTTAATACCTTTCATGTGTACAAACAGACTTTTGAAGCGAAAAGAGATACACGAGACGCAGACGAACCTACTGACGGTCTAACGTTTCTACGTAACGAAGCCATCTTTGCCATTTCAATGAGTAACGAGCCTAAAACGATAGAGAGCTTAATCCATATAAATAAATGTTTTATTAGAACTATTATTACAAATCGAACAATCTATTTACCTTTGTTTTAAGTTAAATTTGCTTGTTGCGTCGATGATTATATAAAATAGTTTTAATGTGTGTTGTTTAAATTTAACTCATTTCTAATGGTGACTCTTCAGATGACGACAGAATCTCTGCTACTAAAAAAAATTCTTTGGCATTTATTTTTCGGTTTTCATACGATATACTTTAATGTTTTGAACTAGTCGAGTCAACCCAAATACTTATAAAGTTGTAGTAGTATTATTTGTTCCTATGTCCATTGATTTAGCGATTCTAATATAATGTGTTTTGTTTTCTATAAACGTACCTAAACTCGTGTAAGTATAGAACTCCATTAGATGTTTCTTTTTAAATTTGAGTCATTACGTTCGAATGATGTGAGCGAATGTGATATTGATAAAAATCATAAAATTTTACCATCTAGTCTAGTGAGTAAGCTGTATCGATCAGGGCTTTCTTTTACTACCCTCCCCGACTTTCCGTTTCGTTGTTCGCCAATTCCAAGTGAAGGTTTTGAGTCAATTAATTTTAAGTCATCCAATAGAGATAAGCCGACTAAAGCCACCACTATTATCGCTTACTTTGCCAAATGACCTACTATAGTTAAAATAGTGAAACGATTCTGTATAATTGAAGCACCAGCACAATGTAATAACGAGTAAACTAAAATGATTAAAATACATAAAAACTATCGTAATCTACGTATGTATAATAACTATCTACGTGTTAATTTTTATTTAATACTATGTGAGAGTACGAATGAGAATTTATTTTGTAGTAACATTATTATTATGATATTATAGTATGTGTTTATCTGTGTGTTGATTGGCGTGAGCACAATATGTGGTTATGTTTTGATTCTGTGAACTTACGCTTTGATGTTGTGGATGGGACTAAACAGGGATGAATCTTGTTTGATGTGTGAACCGCCGACGACCGCCGCTGCCTTCGACGTGTATACTTTTTATATTCTACGCTTACCATCAGCTTTGGGGAAATCGGCTTTGGCCTGCACACCTCGCCTACCGTAAGAGCATTGTAAGAGCTGTTGTGAGCGACTGCCAAACTGGTGCATTAGATTCGATTCTAATAATTTTGCGTTATCTCTAAATGGTACTGAATTTAAGATTTGGTTTTGAATTCCGATTGTGTTGTGGATCTTAAATTTAGATATCATGTTTGTGCTACTAACGCTTTTCTCTTTAAGATGGTCGGAGGCTGCGGCGGCGCCGCCCCGAGTGTCTGAGTAGGCTTCGTGTCGTCGTAGCCAGCGTACACTCCCTAGCTGGCTCTAAAGCCTGACCCTAAAGTTTACTATTGTATTTTATAGCTAGAACTCTAATTAATGCATATTATTAGGAATATTAAAATGTTATAAATTAAGAATTGTATCAGCTTAGTGAACATCAATAGCTCTGAGAAATAAATCATTATTGAAATTATTAAATGTTGTATTCTTCCTACTGTGCTTAGATGTAATGTTATGAGCATTTTATGTGACTTAAGATATAATTATTGTTCCGAACGGACAACGGTCTAAGGGGGTGTTAGAAAGGCTAATGGAAAGGTACTAAATTGATTTTTGGAAATTTAATTCTTTTTATTAAAATTAAAAACGAAGATTTTATCAAAGCTTGTTTGGAATCCTTGATTACTTATTTATCATTAATGAAATTAAAAATATTTATTGAAATTGTTTTGGTCGTAATTTTCGATTATTTTGACGGATGAATTTAATTTGTATCAGTACTGTTTGGTAGATAGGAGACCAGAATAGGTTTAACGTAAGCTTTCGTGGTGCTAACAACAGATGTGCTAGGCGGTATTAGAGTTATGATTTATTGTTCCCCTTGTAAACTGACAGAACATTGTTCTCGATGGAACAACAATTGTTCTCGATACGATTGTTCTCGACGGTTTGCGAGAGGAAGGAATAACACGCTTAATGGAAGGAAGACTGATTGATGTACTGATGACCATTCCCTAGAATGTGTACTTGATTTTTTCTAAACTCAAATAAAAAAATCACTAAACTTTTCGATTAGTAATCGAATGAAAATCCAATGTAAACCTCAATTTGTTAAAGTTTCATTAAAGTAATAATTGCTATCATTAAATGACTAAACGTTTAATAATTTAAATAATGATGTACGTCCTTCTGTGGATCCTTAGTTACCTATTTGTAACGACTGTTATAC
>DWOF01000314.1:0-11078 GCA_018250795.1 Clito sp. Burns02 | reverse complement strand
AGATTACAAAGACAAAGAAACAGCAACAAAATACACCCTGAATAATGGAGTTGATTTAAAATAGCCATCTTTCATGAAAATAAACAGGATTAATGTGGAATATTTGATTCAGTCGCTGCCGGCTTATGACGTAGCTAAACGCAATTTAAACTTGCGTTGGCAATATTGTACTAGATAAACTAAATTTGTTACCGAGTTAAGGCTGCTATTAGGTTAGCTGTCTGATTACGGCAACAGGAAATTAAATTTACATCTGGGCGGCATCTACATCGATAGTTTCAATTGCATGCTGTTTGATGTTTGCCCAGTTGAACAACTATGAGTCCCTATCAAATTGATGAAGTGCTTCTATAAAACTGATTTATACAAACAAATTCAAATTGAACATGACGGTTTCGAACAAAACTTTTTCAATGTTTGTTAGAAGTTTAAGTCCTGAAACTGTTCTCCGTTGAATGATAAATGGATTAAGGAGCAACACGATAGATCGTTCGAATTTCTCTTTTATATTGGTTTTTATTTACCGCGACGTGACTAGATTTCTTTTCTATAAAAAAATTTACTTAACACTCGAAATGGTTTTTGATAACAATATTTTTTTAAATCATTTTGGTAGAACTTTTGGTAAAACTTTTTAAGTTTCTTACCACCCTATGGATATTTTATTTCAGTTTCTGTGCAATCAATTTTTAGTTTCAACTATTAGAGTTATCAAGCTTTTTTTATTAGAAATAAATTTTGCTATGTAAACGTATTCGGCCGTTATTTGTGCTCGCTCTTCGCTATTGTTGTATTTCACATAGTTTGTTCTGAGCAATTACCTCAGAGAGCTTTTACTCTCTGATAAAACAAAAAAGCATATACCTAAAAAATTTAACGTGCTTTAGGTATACATACTACTATTTTAAACGTGCTAGCCTTTTAAATATTATGTAATAGAGCTATCAGTTTATTATAGACTCAGCTTCGTACAAGGATATCAGTGCCCAGCGATGGGACTGTTATATGTCGATAGTATTGTTTCAATACACCCTGAAATTGAAACTATACCTATAATTCTCACCTTATCCAGTTAATGATTCCGTAGGTACAAACTGAAAGCATAAATATCCGAGCGCACCTCCGTACAATCCTAAATCGTAAATCAGAACTATTGTTCGCCAATAAATGCGGGAATAGAACACTGGGGATGTTTGATTAAGGTTTATCTCGTTAATTTATGGTTATTTTGGAGTAATTTGGTAACGAAGTGCGTATGTTGACATAAAGGTTCCGTATGACTTTCCGGTAGTAAAATGGCTGACGCAACCGTATTTACTACTATTACATGTAATAAAAGGTACGAATAAAAAGTCTAAATAACAACGTAGATAGGAATGGAGACAGTACTGAATCGCCTTTACTACTAGTATTTATCCTTATAGGTACTAACTGTATGAGTACTGTATGAGTAACGTCTCATAGTCTCATAGGGGCTTTAAGACTAAATAGCTTGATTAATAACAATAAATCTAGCTTAGCAAAAAGTTATTATGTCATCACTAAGAACAAAGAGAGGACCTTGACTTTATACAGAGTCTTTTCAATTATTTTATAAACCATGACCTGTAATAAAAACGAGTAACAACTCTGCTATGGAAGCAAATAATAATAAACAGGGTCTCAGTCGAAGTTACGACATAAAACTGAAGAGAAAATGCGTAAATATTTTTTTACAAAAGTGTAAACCTTTTAACTACTTATCCATTTACTAAATTCTCTCATGACGATGTTTTCTGATTCATTGATTGGTTTCTATATTATTTCTGTATTCTATTACTTTTTGCACGATATGTTTTCTTAGTCCACTCTAGGCCAGAGCAGAAATAAACGTTGTAAATCGAACTGAATAAATATAAAACAATTTTGTACGAAGTTAATCATAATATTGCCTAGGTAATTTTCGTCGAATATTGATGTATTAAATAAACACTAGAACGAGTAAATTAAGCGAGGCGCTAGCGAACTCCCTGCTACCCATTAAGTAGAATTGGCAAAAAGCGACAGAACAGGAATGTAAACACTTAAAACTTTGCTCAGAACTGAGTTTCGCCTCTCCACTGTTGTTGAAAGGGTGAGTACACAAGGCCAGCTACTGGTACCGTGCAGACTAGATACTGCGAATTACATTCTTGATATTTAAATTATCTTAATCCAATACTATAAAGTTTATTAACAAAATAATTGTTAAAACACTTCTTACAATATAAAATTGAGAGTTCCTGACGAGGACATTGGGCAGTTTTTAAAATACCTACCTATTTTATTTATATGTAAAGAAATATCGATAAGCCTTAGTCCATTTATGCGAAATACAAAATTTTGATATAAAAAGTCTAATTAAAACTGAAATAAAAGTTTCATTCTAATGTGACCGCAGCATAGGCGGCGCTGCTGTCAAACAAAGCATCGAGTTTTACTCATCACAATCGCCACACTGTCTGTTCGGCGTTTCAGTCGCTCTGAAATTTTGCGCCAAAATGGATTGAGTATGAAAGATGAATATGCAACGTCGACGCTGCCGAAACGCGGCCCCAACCGGAGTGATTTATTGCGTTTAGAATTTTTCTCTTATTTCCCTCCATGTTACACTGTTTACAGCTTTGCTTTACAGTTGCAAACGGGTCACATCCGCTTAATTGAATTGAAAACTTTGGCAATAAATTGTAACAAAATGCCCAAGACGGTTTATTCGGAATGTATTGTGAAAAATGTTATCAGGAGTTTTAACATTGGAAATGTTTTTTACACGGTTATAAAATATCCGTATTGCTACTTTTCATTTATATTTTTTTATTATAACATTATTGGACTTCTGTTTATACAGAACTCCCGGATTCAAAGCCGAAAGTACATTCGCAAAAGAGCTGGTACTCTGCTGGTGACATGCTACGAGCAAACTGTACATCACCCCCGGCAGACCCGCCGGCCAACCTTACGTGGCTCGTCAATGGATACGAGGTAAGAGTAGTAAAAGAGTCCTTCAAACTACACACATAGACTCCTCTGTTTTTCCAAATGTTTATAGGCGTTGGTTATCTTACAGGTAAAAGGCCTCGACATCCCCTTAACGGACACGA
The DNA here is from genome assembly GCA_018250795.1 of Clito sp. Burns02. Classification (NCBI taxonomy): domain Eukaryota; kingdom Metazoa; phylum Arthropoda; class Insecta; order Lepidoptera; family Hesperiidae; genus Clito; species Clito sp. Burns02. The sequence continues at coordinate 7,959 of DWOF01000314.1, read as the reverse complement.
CTTACCCCTTAAGAAAACCTGTGATAAGCGATGCGTCGCTCGAAGACGCGAATAGAATAATATTTAGCCCGTGGGATGCAATCTCAGGCTACGAGGAGGCGGTGACAGACAATGTAATAGACATTCCAGGCAATATCGATGTCCTAGAGATCCCGGATGTTCAGAGCAATCGGAAAAACAAGAATGAAGAGAGCACGACGCAACTCATGCGGAGACTCGAGCAGCCAACGGGCAAATTGAACATTAGTTCTGAAGAGGAGAAATCCAATAAATCATCCTCCTTCAGCCAGCTCGTTATACGAGTGCAGTCGTCACATTTCCGGAAGGTTCGTGATTCATTTTATGTTCTACTAGCTGATCCCCGCGGTTTCAACCGCATATACTCGTAGTTAAGGAAAAGATTAAGTTTTTGAAAATATTATAGCCTATGTTCACCAGGGATAATGTAAGATTCTAATGGTGAACGAATTATTCAAATCGGTCCAGTAGTTTCAGAGCCTATTCCAATCAAACAAACAAACAAGCAAATCTTTCCTCTTTATAATATTAGTATTGATATATTTTAATGATTTTTAAATCTATTACATATAGTTTTCTTCAAGCATCTAAGTTTTTATATTTGAAAATTCGGAAAAACATCTAAGTTGGCTAGCAATAATGATAGGTACAAATATAAGTACCAACTATTCCAACTCTGTATAACCACTGAATTCACTGAGTAATTATATGAAGATGGACAGAGCTCTGTGGAACTATTGTCCATTCAATAAAAGGGCCGAATTTCTAAATTCAATGAGAATTATTAGCCCGACGAGAGTCCCTTTTATTACTGTATTAGAGAATCAGAGCTATAAATTAAATTATTACTCTTTCCTTAATTCAATTGGGAATTTACAAGCCGCCCCTAATTAAAAACACGGTGGGAATTAGGGCGGTGTCTGTCACACGTTTCTAATTTCCGTAAAGCTTGACCCAGAAAGCTGTAGTAGTGTATAGTTGATACCTTCAGTGGTTTAAGTGGAATTGTCGGTATCAAGATATTTGATCTTACCGACAATTACCTACATGTGAATATTACTTCCTTGGAAATTACTCATGAAATCATAATACCTACCTATATACAACTACACAACATACTACTTCAACTGACTTAACATACCTATAATCTATTGAGATTATAGGTATGTTAAGGTCTTACTTTAACATACCTATAATCTCAATAGATTTTATAGGTATGTTAAGGTCTTACTTTAGTTGTTTAGGTCTTACTTTTATTGAAAAGTAAGATTCTTTTTGTTTTGCAGTAGCAGATACAAAACTATTTATACCTGCAACATACCTTTTTAGCTTGGGAATTTTTCGGAACAGAAGTGAAAATCTTTACTGGATTTTTCCGCCAGGGTCGGCTGAACGTGACGTGCGTAGCCCGGATACTGTCGGTGTGGTCCGGCAGCGGCGAGTTGTTGCTGGACGAGGAACGACCGCAGATTGCCCCCGTCATGGGCAGCCGCGACTCCAATTCTGGTAATTTTTAACCCCCGACGAAAAAATTGGAAAGTTATAAGTTTCACGGGGCTGGCTGTACATATTCGTACCTTTATTCTTTCATCTATGTGTATGGGTTATATCTACTGATACGATAGGGTAATTACCCTATCGTGTGGTTTACTATATGGGTATTACCCTATCGTTACTGGATACAAAAAACGTTACTGATTATTATGTGAAAACAGGAATCTTTTTTGGTAACCTTCCCTTTATGTCATCGAATATCATTTGAACCTTTCCAAGTATAATCAGTGATTATTAATCACATATAAGAGATTATCCCTAATTAATCCCAATTAATATAAACCAACATAATGATGTCCTGTGTCCCAGCGATTAGTTTGTATTTATCATGATATGTATACGGAATTCCAATTTGTGATTGTAACTCCGGTTCCTGAATATTTGTAGCAAATCATATGAAACCACCTGTCATAGCCAGACTTCAGGTAGGCAGTTTATTATGAGAAAACTTTCCCAAGTGTGACCTTCAGGCAACTATTTTTAGCTGCTACAGGTACAATAACTAACCCATTTAAAATCTATTACTAGTTACCTATAAAGAACAGACCGAAATAATATTGCCCGTAAGCTACTTACCTACTACAACTTATAATACGATATCAACAATAATATTACAACCTTCATACGAAATAACATTAGAAAATAATATAAACTGTTGCGCAAAATACTGGAATCACGTAGTATTTATTACGAGACATCTAATAGAATTTTGTTACTCGTAATATTGAATTCGTACAACCTTTGTGTTAATAAGCACATTTCAGTATAGTTTGTGAGTTTACTTTAACTTTGATGTTCGTGTTTGAGGGAGAAATAATAAATAGATCAAAGGAGAAAAGTAGCAATAAATAAAATGTATAAAAAATGTATGAGGTAACTGTAAGGTTTGACATCATTTACCTGTTTCAGGATGTCGGCGTATGACGTCTTATTTCAGCGCAACAACGCTACTAAACTGTATATTATATAGATTTTGGTAAGAATTTTTCTCGTCTCTTTATGTTCAAACGTTTAAATGTTCTTAAAGTATTAAACAGGGAATTTCAGAAAGAAGTTAGTCATAGAAAAAAATATTTGCTTTCTGAATCGGTAGTGGTTTATTAACTTAATCTTCACCTTACATATTATAGTAAAACAAAGACAAATGGAACCACTCTCAGCATTTCTCATGGTTGAAAGCAATGACGCTGCGTACCTACTTACTAGCAATTAGGATTATCCAATATCCATATTGCCTATTACTTAATGGCTCCAAGCTAAATGCTTGCAATAATACAATATTAGTATGTATTTGATAGTCGGTATTTTGGTTCATATTACATTATTATTATGAAAACATTCCTTTAATGAAGAAGCTTTAAGAATGGTAATTTCTTAATAGATAAATCTCTATTAATGGTATGAATCTTTTCATTCCAGGTCGATCCGATGATGGTGAGCGGCGTATCTAAAAATCTCGTTTTCCCAACTGGAATCAGTGTTAGTATAAAAATTTTACGCCCACATCTGTAGTTGAGTATTTTCTTTACCTTTTATGAACAATAGTTGTCATGAACGGAATTCTGTTCACCTACTTACGATGATTGAAATACCGACATACAAAAAATTGTCTCTATTTTAACCAAGCCTTTATACTCTGCTATATATGTGGCCGTTACGTATAAAAATAAATTGAACAGTGCAGGTAAACAAATTTTATCGGTGACGTGATTTATAGTAGTGAATTTTATACCTGTATATAAATAGTTTTAAAACTATAGACCTTTTACAAGAATAGTGGCGTTTCGCTCACAAATTCTATAAGTATGTACGTAATTGTTACTGTAATAAAGAAAGTAAAATAAAGATAATTTCTATTTGTAATGAGCATATTATTTGTTGCTGGTATATCGACAATGTTTTGGAAAAAGGAGGGAAAATTTAATGGCTCGACCCAATTCCTATCATACTCCCACTTCGGATAATGGAGACGTGCGGTGGGTTTTTGTGAAAACACCTTGTTCAGGGAACACCGATACGGTTTATCCTTTCTCTTTTACGATACACGCAGACGTGAGTAATATATGGAGGTACAATTCACGTGTAAGCTCGACATCTTGTGTTTAAGGTAAGAATGGTTCTGGGAAGCCCTACGCTTTTTGTACAGACCTTTGTAGTCTGGAGTTACCTACTTTGAAAACTTAGTCAGGATTATGATTGAAGAAAATAAAAATAAATAGTTATAAACGTTATAAGTGCGTCTACGTACGGTCTAGGATTTTGGGTTTTGTTTGAAGTTGAATGTGAATGTATGATACATGGGTAACATAAACTTCAATGATCATTTGAAGTCAGGTACCCTGCACGTTTTGCTTCTCCTCTGATATAAGTCTCTGACAAGGTTTCACGACCGTTTCGGCGGGAACAAACATGAACTTTATTACTAGCAGTCTCATTCATCCAAATGTTGACGACACACGAGGTCGCATAACTTGGTTAGACTACATTAAAGTAGACTTTCTTATAAAGATTAGTTCGAGAATATACGAGTACCTGTTATAGGTTTACATGCGTGGCATCCGTTCTTCATGATTGCCTTTTTATTTGGACGGACGCAGGAAACTGGCATAGGTAATTTACCCCACTTTGTAAAGGGAAGTAAGCCTACTTTCCGTTACAATTTTAGGTAACGATGTGTTCCCGTAAAAGGTAGGCGCCTAAAGCTCTGATTTATTGACATGACAACTCTTAAGTATTTGTATTAAAACAAATAAAATAAATAGTTATAACCCCAACGAACTGAATTCGCAGCAATGTACGTCGTATTTCAGCTGGTTAAAATTTAGTGTCACTGTAGTGAACCGAAAAGTTGCACGGAACTTGTGTACTTCATTTAAAGATTTACCAAAACTTTTACCGGAAAATTCCGAGAAAAGAATGTGCAGCGGAACACCGCTTAGAAACCTGCGCACTATTTCAAGTGTTTCATTCCCTCGGCTTTTAAAATAGTAGGAAGAATTTATCCCATTGTGTGTAGCAGGAGAATTGAATAAACAACTTTTATTTTATAAAAAGAAATTAAAAGTTTGAACATAATACTAGGTATACTTGTCTAAGTTTAGAATTATATCAATACTTTACGTAGGAATTGCTTTCATACACACAATTTATTAGTACCTATAATTACTGATTAAAGTTTTCACTTATAGATATATTGCCTGCATATTTAAGGTACAAGTTCATAGACTATTGCTATAATTTAAAATATATCATACATTTTCTGCAATGAACATCAATGATGAATGATAACGAAGCACATTTCTTTGTACCTTCAGTCTCGCGTGCCACTTAGGCACTTCAATTATCCGTCGTGGAACTACGGTAGCTCTCACCCACTGTAATTAATATTACAAACCATCAAACCCCGTTTTTAATTAAAAATTGTAACTGGTTGACTTTTATTTTTATAGGTATCTTTCGACGAATAAGGGTAATTTACAATTTTCAAGGGCCGATAGTGGTTTAGGGTTATAATTGGATTCTTAATTTAGGTCCCTATTACTCGTTTAAGTATAAGATGGAGCCTAGAGTAATTCGAGCCTTTTTGTGCCTAAAATACTTTTTAATTAAAAGTTGGAAAATATCACTTTACATTTTTAAATTTAAAAGTAGGTATTTGTGCTTAATGACGATATCATTAGTTTTATAATAGGCACTACAAAGCTTTATGAGTAACATACTTATTGTGGTTTCTCTTTGTTGGAGTATTATAGATTGTTTGTGCATATAATTACATGCCAAAATAAATAATCAATAATGGTACCGTCCGATAACACTCTTTTCAAAGGAGGGGCCATACTCGTATGTGTTGGTTCAGTATTTCTTTGAAAATTTCACATCAAATCTCCACAGCTGCGTTGCTTCGCCGTTGCAATTTACGCCGTAATATCTCTGTCCTATTATTTTGTAAATAGTGAGAAAATGGATAATGCATCTCCTTGTGAAATTTAAAGGGGAAAATTTTAAATTGCAATAAGGCGCTTATTGCACAAAACGACAATATCCAACAGATTTAGCCATCTGCATGTACCTACTCTATGTATATCTAAGTATATCATTCAATATAGTAAACCTTCAAACAAATCTCCGGTGGATTAGACATAAAAAATTCAAATCATGAGGGATTTTATCAATTCTTTCGGATCAAGGTATACCGTGTAGTATGAGGTATAAAACCTCGCCCGATTTTCCTTAAGGAGCAGAGATGACTTACGGGGCGCACCCTTGTGTAATGTTACATTATACCGTACCTGCTCTACAACTTATGCAATCAATACATTCTTTTACCATTTCAACGAGAAAATATTGAGGTGATTATAGGTACAATAGACTTTAGTCCATGATTTTCAATCGAGTTTAATAACTACAAGTAGATTTTGACTTTACTGAACGTCTAATGTGTACTTTATGTATTACTTAATTGATTTCCTATGGAACTCTGACACCACTTTGAGTTGAAATTGACTGGGTTTATAGTTTGTGCCGGGTTCAAAGGGAGTCGTTACAAAGCGATTGTTGCAGCGCCAGCCTCGTTAGAGGGCCGTTGTCCCTTTAAACACTTCATCATGCTATTCAAAGACAGAATTTAGGGGTAAAGGCAAATATCACAATTTAGGGGACGATGGCTTTAACCTCTATACGTACGGATATTGCAAGTTTCCTTGGGGAGAAATTACGTCCGCCTCATAATATTTCACAGCGAACATTTTGTTCTTAACACTTGACTACCTAAGTTGTAGCTATTTTAAAACAAAGTTTTTTTTTTAAAGTTTAAAATAGCATATATTCGTTATGAAATAATCTTCATAACCAATTACAAGCCACGCAAGATGAAACTAATTTACTTGACTGAAAAAACATGGAAGTTGAGGCAACTGTTTTGTATTTAGTACCGCGGAATTACTTTAGAGCCACACTCGCTAAGCAAATAGAACGGCATAATGAATGCGCAAACGGGCCACAAGTGCTACAATTGTGCAGTGCAGTGAAATGCACATAGAAATTGCATTAAAAATTCAACAGGTTGTTAATTAAACAACTAGCAACACATGCGTACCAAGACGGTGAAGACAGTATTCTTCTCAGTTTGTAAATGTATGAGTTCATAAAAAGTAAGAATAATAAAAATTTATGTTTCATGTAAGTACTGCGAGTAGTAAGTAGGCTGTGACAATCTTTGGAAACATTTTAAGCATTAAGGTGTACCTATCTTTGAATATTTTAAGTTGTGAGACATCTAATTGGACATTTTAATCGCTGCCAAATAATTAAAGTAGGAATCTAGTGAGACACTTTAATTCTAATTTGGCGGCATACTTGTGTCTTACTAGACGCTTAAGTAATTTAATTGTAAGTATATTTAATTAGAGGAGCCTTCAATCTAGCTAATATGTAAGCATTTATTATGCTTCATAAGCACGAACTCATTGGGCCGTCGTTATCGTAATTACGTCCAAAAAGTTGAGAGATCTGGGAAATGTTTAAATAAATTGCATTAAAGATTCAACAAGTCGTTAATTAGACAGCGGGAAGCAGGTGGCGACCGGGGAACTCTGAGATCGTCCCGCTCCCATCGTAAGAATTTATTGTTAGTTTGAGTACCTTGAACTGAAAGGATGTCATGAAGGATCGAAAGGATTTTTATGTTTCAGTCGGGGGATGTTTTTTTTAATAAGGCACTTTATACAGCACATATACATAAAGAACTGATAACACATAAACATAGACGACATAAGACCGTTAGAATTAATAATATCCGAAAATAAACAACCACAAAATCTCAACTTGATGCCCAAAAGTGCCCAAAACTTCGGGCTTATTCATAACAAGTCCCCTGTGAGGCGCGTATTTATGAAGCGTTATTTTTACTTTATTAACATAATACCATGGAGTAAGCTATCTCAACAGAAGAATGCAAATAGAATTTACATTAAACATTCAACAAGTCGTTAATTAAATTAGACAACGGGAAGCAGGTGGGCGACGGGGCTTTCTGAAAGCTCGTCTCGTTGCCTCGTACGAGTATGAATTGTTAGTTTCTCTAGTTTCCACAGGAAATGCTACAGGAGTTCTACGCTGACGTTACCTTGTATTTATAGTATTTCCTTTACCGGTATGTTATATGCTTATCCTTCGCTTTTGTAAACTTTATCCTTCACTCTCTGTAGGCTGCTATTGAATTTGAGTAAACTTATTCAAATCCAGCGTGCAGTCAGAATTTCTGTATCTTCTTATGTTATTTCATACAGGAAAACTTACTTAAATTAAAGTATTCAGACGTCCCGGCTACTAACGGAAGACACAATTTTTACTTCATATTAAAAATACCTAACTCTACAATACCAGTAC
>DWOF01000313.1:0-11085 GCA_018250795.1 Clito sp. Burns02 | reverse complement strand
TCTAGGGTATGACCCGTTTGCATGGAATAAGGCTATTTTCTGATCATGTATGGATAATAGACGATACTTACAAGAGGACATCGCAGTGTTTTAGTAACGACGCTGGTTGCCCCCCGCGGCCGGGGCGGGCACATTCGTCGTGTTATAGTTTCCACCACCACCTCCAGTGCTGTTGTATCCACCGCCGCCTGTGTCAAAAATTAAACAATAAATACATACATTATTATTGGGTATTGTGTCTTATTTGAGTTCACTTGTAGACAGGTCTTCTCTTTAGAACTAAGACAAACATTCCCTAAATTTACTATACATATAAAAAACTCAGAACATGAAACGAACACAAACAACTAACCTGCATTGTAAGGCTGTTGCCTCTGGGTGTTATAGTTGGGTCGGATGGGTCCACCCCCATAGTCCTGTTGATAGCCCGCTCCGAAGTTGTCTGGCTGTCCACCCCAGCCGCCATAGCCGCCCTGGTTCCAGTTGTTACCGGAGTTCGCATCCCAGGGGTTCTGAGCTCCCCAGCCACCGCCACCGCGGCCACCTCCGTACCCTGAGTTGTAGCCTCCACCACCTAGATAATGTGAGAAAGTTTAATCATTAGAAATCTGTATGAACTGTTGTAAGTCTAACTTACGCTCTAATAAACTCTTACTTCTACTATCTATAATATACTACAGCACTGACCAGAGTTGCCCCAGTCTTGGCCTCCCTGGCGACCGCCCCAGCCGCCGCCACCGCCACCGCCGCCTCCGCGACCGCCGCGTCGGCCTCCGCCACCGCCGCCACCCATCTCATTCTTGGACAAAGCCTTCTTTACATCAACGCGATGTCCATTTATCTTATGATTTTGCTGAGCTGTAAAAGAAGTCATAAAATGTTAAAAACAAACAAATAAAATAAAGAGCTGAAGAGTAATAAAGTGCTTTCTTATTTCATTATTGGGCTGGGAATCAATTCAATAAGTGTATGTTACTCACCACATATTCTATCAATGGGATCGTAGTCATCAAACTCCACAAAACCAAAGCCCCTCTTTTTGCCAGTATCCTTCTCAGTCACAATGCTAACTGATGTGATGTTGCCATAAGTGCCAAAGTATTGTGAGATGTCCTCTTCTTCCAATTCCTGATTTAGACCACCAATGAACAGTTTCTTTACTGTTGCACTGGCATCAGGTCTGTTTATCTCATCTTTGGGCACTGCTCTCTTCGGTTCAACTACCCTAAAATCAAATGAATAGAGTCCTATTACTATCTCACTGATGAAGATCTTTTTAGAGTAGGAAATAAGCATGTGTTACGGTTAGCCACTCAAATTTTAGCAAACAAGCATTTCATGTAGAAAAATTCAAAATACACTTGAGAGACAAGGTGATAGAGTACCTTCCATCAATCTTGTGCGGTCTGTTCATCTGAGCATCATCAACCATATGAGCCCTCGAGTAAGTGATGAAGCCGAACCCTCTGGATCGCTTTGTCACGGGGTCTTTCATTACAACAACATCGACAATCTCCCCCCATTGCTCATAGAACTCTTTCAAAGATGTATCTGTAGTTCTATAGTCGAGCCCACCAATAAACAGCTTCCTTGTGTGCTCCGGCTCCTCCTGTAATAAAATTAGTATTTACTTATTACATTTATTACCTTGTACAAGAAATACACAGTTTCTTGATACATGATAGGTTCAAATAACGTACAATTTTATAATTGGTACATTTGCGTATAAGGATAATACAATGTACAATGACAGCATTTTGATTAGGCCGTATTTACCCTTTCAGGTATGCAAATTATCTTAAATTTCATTAGTTATAATTGATAGTTATAAATAATATATTCATCATGGTAATTAAAGAACGACTTTATCAATGAAGTTATTTATAACTAGAAAACAACACCAACATAGAGCCACGTAGCTTAAAAAAAAGGTGTCATGAACCGTTTCATGTGAAAACTAGAAACTGCCATTGATGTTCATTCACCCTAAATATACAAATCCTTATAAATGTGTATCCATACGATTCAAAATCTATTGTAACAATATTTTACGATAAATATCACTCGCGGTTGAATGTTATTTTGCAAATAGAGACAAGAAATTTATCTTACGTAGTCGTTATTTCCACCGGCAGGTTTCATGTTCATTTATTTGTAATCCTCTTCTGTTTAAAATATTAAATCATGCTTTAAATCCTGAGATCAAAAATAAATAAGCTATTGTAACCGATAGACCGATTAAAATAGTGGATTATTTAATTGAATAAAACAAATTACAAATGTCACCGTCACCATCAAACTCTACTTTAGTTTTTTAACTAAGGCTTGGAACACACGATAGACAATCTTGTGACGCACTTTTCAACTTGTTAATCTGTGATAATCAGACTTTGTCAGCATTTATAAACAATTTTAATCTACAAGCAAATGATAAAAAATTAAGTATAAAACAGTAAAATGAATTATTGATTAGTATGAATACTATCTATTCTACGATAAAATAAAGAACTCTTATTGCAGTCTTACCTCCATCGTGTGTGTATATCTATCGACAATATTATGTGCGTTACGTTGAAGTGCTAGATATTAGTTTAATGTCTGTAAAGGCCCTAAATCAAAAAATTGTTTATAACCTCTGACAGCATTAACAATAGACAATCAATCCAAAACCAATGATCTGATATTGATAATAAAATTAATACACTATGCTATTCTGTATTTTATTGCAGAATGTTTTATTTTACCATATTACCATATTAGTCATAATCAAAAAGTCGTTACCAAACAGAATGAATAAAAATTATCAGTTTTTTAAGGTTAGAAAAAGCATAGACAAAGAGTAGCCACCTTCAATTTTAAAGCATTCGCCAAGCCGGTCTTACCACTCAATCAATTTATTATGATCTTGTCATTCATTTTGATCTTTGTTCTTTTTTTTTTCAAGTGTGACCATTCGCGAAATATTTTTGTAATGTAAGATAAATTGCAAGGATAGATTGAATAAACAACGTTGCTTTATACAGTCGAGAATCGAGAAGATATTTCAGAAATGAAATGGTGAACTCTGATTATTTTAGAGCCTTCGGAGTTTAACATGTTAAATGTTTCATGTCTTTATATGATTAACTATACTTAAACTTACAAAACTGATTAATTAACAATTTAAATCGGTATTTCGAGATTGACAGCGATGAATAGTAAAATAACATAGCAAGCATCGTATTTATGATTTTAAATTTTAAAATCATATATTAATTTAGATTTTTCTTAAATGGAAGCTATAACTTGTTTTTTTACATTTCTTAGTTAGACATTAAATTGGAGAAAGATTTACAAGATACATATTAAAATTATAACTTAAAAAATGTTTTATAGTAATGAAGGGAAATTTTTAAAATGTGAGCTAGCAACCCTTATGGTTGCTGCTTCTGTTCATTCTTGCTTCCTTCCTTCTTTTTGGCGTGGCTTTTATTCGAGGTGGACGTTTTGACAAACGGGTGCCGCCACGGTCTCCACGTTAAAAAGAAGCTTTAAGTTTAACCTTGTAATATTTATTATTTAGCTAAATTTCATCAAAGAATTCCTAGTAGTCAATAAAATGAGACCACAACAAAACGGTGACGACGGCTTTGTAAGTATTTCATTTGGTATAATAATTTTGCGTGTTCGCTTGCGCCGTCTGTTCAATGTTATTTTTGAGTTTTTCGCGACTGTTCTTTGTGCCTATACATTTTCTTACATGGTTGTAAATATTAAAGAACTTGCTTAATATGGGATATATTGATTGGGCTATTAAAATGGGAATTATGGAAAGTTCAATATAACGACGCCATCCCTCCGCCATCTTGTTGAGTGCTTGTTCTACTTTCAGGATGAGCCCGAGGTCCACCGCAAAATTTTCATCGGTGGTCTAAATTACCGTACATCCGACGAATCATTGAAAGCACATTTTGAAAAATGGGGAGAAATCGTCGATGTCGTTGTGATGAAGGACCCGAAGACCAAGAGATCACGCGGTTTTGGATTTATTACTTACTCCAAAGCGCACATGGTTGATGACGCTCAAAACAACAGGCCTCATAAAATTGATGGACGGTGAGCTATTTCTTTATTTAAACGTTAATCTTGCTTTTTGAGTGTAATAACTCACATGTTGTATACTGTTAATTAAATTACTGCAGTCCAGCTATACGAAAGTTTCAATTTCGCTTTCGTATCGTTTTATACTGCAAAAAGCATACGACTCTGCTTGGTGAATGTCTCGTGTAATCGAACACGTGGCATTTTCTGTGGGGTCAACAAGTGACAGTGACACAGTTTCATATACTGCCTGAGTCATCCTGTCGAAAGTACTGTTATTATTGGCGTGGGTAGATATTTTTCATTTGGCCGAATATAAGTGCTTAACCTACTTAAATGTAATAAATTATAGTACGTAATTATACTTTTCTTTCTTTACGAATGTATATTTCTACATTATTATAGATTTTTGTAGGGATCCACTTTCTATAAGTTAGGAAATTCAGTTGGATAACATTTTGTATTGTTTACAGTGTTGTTGAGACCAAGAGAGCTGTTGCCAGGCAGGACATTAAGAATCCGGAAGCTGGTGCAACAGTTAGAAAACTATTCATTGGTGGTATCAAGGATGATCACGATGAAGAGCAATTGCGGGAATACTTCTCAAACTATGGCAACGTTCAAAATGTGAGCATTGTAACTGACAAGAGCACCGGAAAGAAGCGTGGTTTCGCATTTGTCGAATTTGATGACTATGATCCAGTAGACAAAGTTTGCTGTAAGTATTATATTCTGTTAATATTATGGATATTTTGCCACAGCTTTGCCCCAGAATGGAAGATATGTGTCCAAACTGGCTTCTCTGACTGTGGAGATTAAATTATTGATTAAAGCTATACCTGATTACCAAATTAAGGGTAAATCTGGTACGCAAGTCAATAGACATTTATTATTTATTCATTTTAGTATGTACTTCAACATCCTATGAAGCTTTGAAAGGTAAATAATTATCATCTAACTTATTTCAGTGAACGCCCCTCACAAAATTAACGGTAAACAGTTGGATGTGAAGAAAGCTCTACCTAAAGATGGCGCCGAGGGTCAAAGGGGAGGTAGACAAGGTGGGCCCGGCGGCAGGAATGATAGCTGGGGCAATTCAGGTAAATATTTATTTCCTAAACTTATACTATACATTTTTCATGAACTTAGGCAGAATAACCTTAGTTTTATGTACAAATTGTGTATATGTCAATGTTCTTCAGGTGGCTATGGAAACAATCAAGGCGGTTGGAACAATTCTAATCCTTGGGATAACAACCAAGGAGGGGGCTGGGGTAATCAAGGTAGTGGATATGGAGGTGGAAACCAAAGAGGAGGTTGGGGTGGAAACCAAGATTTTGGTAATTATGGACAACAAAGCTACAGTGGTGGACCTACTCGCAATCAACAATATGGCAACAACCGCTCCGCACCCTACAACATGAACCAGGGTGGCGGTGGCGGCGGCGGCGGCGGCTACGGCAGTGGCAACTATGGTGGCGGCCAGGGAGGAAGAGGCGGCAGATTCTAAGCTTCGTAAGTATGCTTCCTTCTATCATCATAACATTTCACATCACAATAAATATCATGTCTTGGAAAATATTTTGCATTATTACATCAATAGGCTGTCTGCAGTCATTGCGTTATATTTTCTAGGTTGACTTGAGCACTACATAGCATTAATTTAGTTTAGGAAAGATAACTATTCAGCAGTTTAGTGATAGTTCCAATTATTAATGCTATGCAGGTAGCCCTTAGTGTTAGAATAATATTTTGATGACGTGACTTAATGTTTTTTCAATCTCTAGGTTTCGTGCTAAGTACACTAGTAGAGCAGAGTATATCGTGCTAGTGTAGGCAGTACGCTCCGGAGCTCTAGATACACACCTCTGGTCTACACGCGAGACCACCTAGGAGAAGGCGTCAGAAAATCAATAGAGTGTAGTTACTACTACTTTTTAATCTTTTTAGAGATATGATTAGATTATTTTTACCTGTACTGATATGTAAGTTGATCTTCTATTTATTGTAGTACTTAGGTACTTATCGTGACATATTTTTAAGGTATAATTGTGAAATTGAGGTTATATTTATAGGTTAATAAGTACAATTTAGGACTTAACTGTAAGTTTTCTTCACAGTTAGAAGTTTAGGTAATTGAGATCAGAGTTCAGTTGACAATGGAGTTTCATGATCATGATTATAATTTCTGACTTCACTCAGTATTAAGTTCTCAAATAGTTGTTAACATAAAAATACTTACGTATAGATTAGTTTTCGACTTAGGATAATGAAATAAATGTACTAATAAAATTTTAATACAAGATTAGGTTTGTTTCCTTAGATCTGTATATACATACTCTTCTGCTTAGAATACTTAGGTACCGATGAAATTTATCATAGATACTATTGGATTGTATGCAACACTATTGACTGTCAAAAATTATGTTGTCAGGCTATTGAAAGGTAGTTTGAATTTGAAAGGTTAATAAAATTAAGTGTCATTAGTGTTACTGTCTATTACTTTCCCAAAAATAAAAATACTTGCCCTCACATAATCCTTTAGAATGGCAGGTCATATCCATCATTAGCATTGAAATGAAGACTAAAAATGTTACGCGTTTTTAAAATAACACAAGTAAGACCAGATCTAGGCTATAGGCACATAGTTACAGGTTATTTTTAGTCACATTGTCAATGCTATATGAAGACTTTAAATAAATATTCAAAATACCTAGAAACCATAAAACGTATATTGTGGTCCTAAGCCACCAAGCAGCTGCAGAAGGTAAGTATTTGGGAAACTCACTAATAGATCTTTCGTTATAGGTAAGGTCCCATAATTAGTTAAATCCAGGTGGTGTAACTTACTACCTTATATTTCCAACCATACTATTGGAAGGAACTGAATGATTTAAAATATTTTTTCTTGAGCTTATAGTCCCGTCTATTATCATGCATTTTCTTATTTCCTTCATTACAATTTACTAAAAATAAAATGACGATCTAAGCACAAGCTGTCCTTGTTTACCATTTGCCAAATACATAAATGTACTTCCTTCCCTCGGAAGATAGTCCCCTAGTTCCATGTTTCATCCATTCCACAAGTATGTAATGTCAATGTCACCATTGACGTTTAAGTCCCAATGACATGAAATAGGTGTTGCCATATTGAACGTAAAATCATTTCGGCAGATGGTTTCTCAGACAAGTGTTTTGGATTTTAATAGCTTTATTATTTTACACGTCTATGGCACGAACGTATTAGGAAAACTTGACACACTACTAGTAGGTTTCACAAAATACAGAATTAAAAAATAAATTCTCTTTTTCCTGACTTCTAGGATTTTTTATTTTATTTTTAATTCTATTATTTTATTTCCATGAATACAACACGGCGAATCTGGCTGTCGGTCTGTCTTCAAGACTTGTATGGAGTCGGTAAGTCGCTATGAAATTTATGAGAATTGAGATAACGCTTGAAATATTCACTACATATACAAAAACGTCTGACAAATGTATAATTAAATGGGATAGGCATAAAGACTACACAATACTGTATTGTGTAGGTAAGTATATTAGTGAATCTTATAAGCTATTTATTTGATTATGAATTTCGAAGAAATAAAGATAAATTTAAATCAAATACTCTTGTGTTATTATTTACTTTTTCCTTTTCAATAGTCTGGTTCTGAAATCAGGGTTATCAGCATGAAAAAGTTCTGGTTTTATTTAACGAGATTAAAGATTAGTAGATTGCTGAACTGAACGGCAAGGGCAAGGCGTTTTTTATCGAACTTTGGCAATTTAATAATAAAACTAGAACTGCTTATATAATGAATTTATATGCCATGCACTCTGCTGTTCTACCCTGTTAATATTTAGGTGCAAGTAGAGAGTTAAATGCCATTATACAGTTGGGGATTTTAGGTACATTATCACTGCATTACCATTATTTTTCTAAAACATCAGTAGAGTAGAAAACATGCCCGTGCCTTTGATCTTAATTAAGTGTCAATGGTACCCACGAACAATCTCATTCAACCTAACAAGTCAAGTTCCTATAATGAGCTAAGCGGGCTAATTGATTGACTTTTTAATTGTGGTGGCTTTTTTTTTATCTTTATTCATATTCTCAGTAGTAGGTATCTGAAATTTACAAAAAGATTAATAGATACGTGCGTACTTTTGTTTGAGGCACGTCGAGCGTCGTGTTGCGGAAGAGGAGATGCATGATTTCACTTTCATTTATCAGCGTGGAAAATCCAGCCGCCGCTCTGTAGGTATCCATAGAACAATGTAGTTACCGGGCAAATACATTTTTAAATACTAATTTTACGTAATTTAAAACATCGAAGTAGATTTTTTTAAATTTGGGAGACTAATATGTACTTCTTTTTAACGAGCACGCCAGTCACCCGTCTCCTACTTATTGACATCCCCATACATCAAATAGAACAAGAGTTTATAGGATAAGGTCATATTTGGACGCGACTGAAACTAGAGCATTTCCGGCAAATAACTAGTTAGGTACACCTCACAAGCGGAACACGAGAACCCCAAAATATTTTTGAAGTTCTATCGTTCTGATTGCATATGTTCGATATTCAGTATACTGCAACTACGTAATACCTATTTACATACAAGTTTGTAAAATTCGAACAAGCTTCCAACGTAACATTACTTGCCTGTCCAAAATTTATCTTGCATAACTATGTAAATCTAGTCCCAGAATGCAAAACCTTGATGGTTACCATTACGGTAGTACAAAGCGACTCCGGTGCTTCGGTGGTGGGCTGTCGTTGGCGGTGGGGCGTCGGATCTCAGCATTAGGTTTTTGGTTCGAAGAGAAAGTACGCGAAGTGGTGGCCGAAGACCCCGACGGCTCAGAGCGGAATCCGCGCGGCCGCGACAAACAGTCGGCCCGCGGTTCGTTCGCGAAATGATCCCATCGAGTCGCTGTCGCTGAATTCGCCAGTCGACAGCAGAGATGTCGCGCAAATAAATAGTGGCGCCTCCCAATAATAACATCGCATAACATCGGACCCTCAACAATGTGCCCATGGAGATCAGTGGCTATAATTTTTGTGCTCCTTGTATTGAATTCGGCAAGTGGCAGGGAAGTACGCACTCCAGACATCGCTACACTCGATAACCATGTGAGTTATTTATTATTTCGTCGGTTAAGTATCACTTTATTTAATTTATTGGGCTGTTAACACAAGTGCACTAATCAGTCAGGCTGCATTTACATCGACTAGTGCAATGACTTCTGCGTGCACTTTTACTTTCCGCAGAACGCCTTCGCTTTTTACTGGATAATGATAAATAGTTAATGACATCGACCTTAGTGTATAATGGTGAGAAATCATCATCTCTGTAGTTCCTGTTATGTGTTTTTTTAAGTTCATAAGATTAGAACAAAACCTACTATTAACAATGTTCAAGAAAAAATCTCCAAATGCGAATAATTTCTTAACGATTGGCAATAATTGCCTCTAGATTTACAGTTTTAATACAAATAACGATATTATATTCTACGGCAGAAAAAAATAAGGATTTATTATATTTTATTAAAGAGCAAATGGTCGTACAGGCCACCAGATTACCTAAGTACTGACTGTTATGTTATCCATGGACATCGGCAGTGAACAGGATCATATTTTAGCTCTTAAAGCTTAGATCAAAGCTTCTAAATATAGTAGGTACTTACCTAAATATCTTTGGCAACTAAACACAGATACAATGTGGTGTAATTTATTCAAACACTTATTATAATAGGTCTATGCTGCTATCTAATTAATGTCTTTATTAATACCTATTACTGATATTTGTCTTACTGTGTTAGTATCGATGTTAACAACGTTTTAATAAGATTAGGTACGGGTATCTAAAGTGGTGGCTTATCACACGATAGTTTCCTTCATAATGAGCCTACAGCATTTTTTTACGAAACCCATATAACGTAATTTTGCTAGCCATTCAACGTCACTAATAGACCTATAATGATACGCCACACATAATTGTAGATGAAGCGGATATGCACTACTTTCGCCAGTTACGTATAACATTATATAATCCCATTTTAATAGTAAACTGCACGCAAATATACCTACTTCATTAATTTGGGTAGCCCCGAATCGGATATTCCGTATCAGTAATAGCCTTAATTTACGAGTACGACTTGGGTCTGTGGTTTTATGTTTTAAGCTGTATAAAGTTAATTAGAAATACGGATTACCTATTGAGAGATTTTGCTTTCAATAGCTTTTTATACTGTGAATGGGGATATTGCCTACTCTTACATTCATAGGTAAGTATGGGATAGGTAATTTAGATTAGCTAATTAATACCTACTTTGGCAAGAAAATTGTAGGTAAACAGTAAACAGCTGAAAACCAAGATATCCAATGAATTAAACTAGATAAATATCCGAATATCGGCATAGAAATGAAAAACAGATTGACAATAAAACAAGAAGTTAATAATAAATTCAGTAAAAGTGTAACGTAAATTAAATTATCAACAAAAAAGTCAAAGTAACTATCATTCGATACGGATCGTTTAACGAATGATTGACTTTGGGGGTCGATGTCGTTTCTTAGGTCTTGTTCTGATCAGTGAGTTTTTAGAGAATCATTATACATTGTCAAGTTACTAGTTAGCCAGTAGCTCTGCACTGGAGCACCGTGGTGGAATCCAAGCATACCTACAGTTGTAGGGAGAGATCCGTGTCCAACATTGGGACGTAAAAAGAGCCTAGGCTATGCTATAACCGCCTTTTTATAGGTACTCATTACTTCTAACATCGTCATCATATGTTGTGATAACAAGATTTTATAACTTCTGATAGCTTTTATGAAGCTTGTTTCTTCCAAACAAGTAGGTACAGTACGAGTATACGAGGGCTGCTATTTATGTATCCGGAACTGGCCACTTACAGAACAATAGTTTAAAAAGTAATTACATCATTTAAAAATAGAACTCTTTAGCTTTAGAATACATTTATTTTTATGTGACTGTCAA
>DWOF01000312.1:0-11101 GCA_018250795.1 Clito sp. Burns02 | reverse complement strand
AGATAGGAAGACAAGATAGAAAACAGTGAAAGAAGGAAAGATTGTACCAGGTACAGCTTATCTCGAGTTGAGATCTCTTCCAGCAGACCTGTGACTGGAGAAGTGATGGTGGTAGTCATTGATAGTGGTAATCATTCAATCTCAGACAGAACTTTGTCCTATTCGATGTTTTATGTGGATATCTATGGGCAGTAATGACCCCTTAAATTTCTGTCAGGAGTACGTCACGTCCGTACGAGTGACGGGATTTAAACCTTCAACTACGGCTTCGACTACGGCTGCTTCAAGGCTATTAAAGGCGCTTTCTAAATTCAATCGATCCGATTTCCAGGTGACCGCATGATGAACATCCCGTCCGGGCGGTACCAGCAGATGAACGCGGAGCCCTCGCAGCACTTCACGATCATCTTCAACACGTTCGTGATGATGACGCTGTTCAACGAGATCAACGCCCGCAAGATACACGGCCAGCGCAATGTGTTCCAGGGGTTGTTCACCAACCCCATCTTTTACTCGATATGGATCGGCACTGCCTTATCTCAGGTAACATCTTCATCTCTGGTTTCTACGTCGATGTGTACATTGATACGGGAAGTCTACTACATAATATAAATGCGAGAATTTAGATGGATGGATAGTTGTTTGTTCATCAGCCACGCCAGAGCGGTTGAACTGATCTGGATGAAATTTGGCATAGTGATAGATTGCAGTCTGGTTTAGCAATTGCAGATAATACATAGTTACCGTGAGATAGATCTGGTCATTCTTTTTTATTATTAAAAAATTTGATTTTTTCAGTTAAAAATTTTCATTCATTCGTTCACTCATATACGTTCCAGGTTATAATAATCCAGTTCGGTGGCATGGCGTTCAGCACGGCGGGGCTCACGATAGACCAGTGGTTGTGGTGTCTGTTCTTCGGCGCCGGGACCCTGGTTTGGGGCCAGTTAGTCACCACCGTGCCCACTAGGAAAATACCCAAGAAGTTGTCGTGAGTATACATTTCAATACCCCTTTAGATAACACAGTAATTTGTGGGACTATATCCTTATTTTTAACAAGTATCTTAGGATATCCTTAAACAGTAATTAGTGGTACAATTTGTATTGTACGCTCTAAATCGCCCATGGTCGCTCTCCTACACCTACCTACAAAAGTACTAGCTACGTCAAAAGAAGTGGGTAAACAAATACACTTAGTATGCCGGCGACCACTTCTTCAATAGAAACATAGGGTCTAGTTTAACGTAGTCTTAGAATAGCGACGGTAGTACCCAAAAATTCACCCAAACCTTAACCACTACTTGCCCTACTCCGCAAGATGTCGCTGCTTGTCAAGTCCATACATTCCCGCACCATACCCAAGATCCTCAATCCAAGCTCAGACCTCAGGCATTGTTATACGAGAACCAGATGAACCCGCCCGAATTTATTTGAAATCTGATGATAATAGTGATAAGTGAGTAGTTTATGTGTTTGTGAATTTGAATTTACATATTTGATACGGTTGATACGGCCTAGTCCAAATATTTTGTAATACCTTATGTACACTTGTGTTTAGCGATTATGTAAATAAATCTAGTTTTTTTTAGTGTTGTTAGAAGGTAACTTAACATTTTTTCAGGCAACATCTAAAAAAGATAGAAGAAATTGAAGAAAAAAAAATTAAAAGCTTTTTTGTTTCACGCCTTGGAAGAGAAAACTACAATACTCGTCTTCTGTTCGGATGCAGTAACTATCTGCTTTTCGGTTCAACGAAATCAAACAAAAATAGAATAGAAAAATCTTTAAAAAAATCATCATCTTGTAATGTGAAAAATCATCTTATAGATGGGGCCGCGGCCAACCAGACCCGGAGATAATCCAGCCAGGGCCGGACTACGACGCGGATCTGGACAAGAAGCCGCGCGCGGGTCAGATCCTCTGGATACGGGGCCTCACGCGCCTGCAGACACAGGTATGCACTCGGGGGGGCCTCAGGGCTGGTGGGGGGACCCTAGGGAACAATGTGTGTGGGTAGGGTGTGATAGATGTTCGTTATTATTATAGTCTGTTTCTTAATTAGGGAGTAATTTGACGTTAGTATCTTAGTGACGTAAATAATGATTACTTTTTTGTGAAATATGTCGAAATTTTTTCCATCGTAAATTATTATTGATATCGTAAATTGGTACATCACTATTACGAAACGAAACGAAGAGAAGCTTGAAGCGTCAATTTATTCTCTGAAATTAAAAAGCGGACTATAGTATTGGGGGGACAGGTTAGGGATAAGTTAGAATTATAGTTGAATTGAGATGGTAGTGAAGGATATAGTAATGGTGTAGTTTTGAATGAAAAATGAAGAAAAAATTTTGCCTGAGAATTCATATAATGAATGATATTATGAAATTGGGATTAAAAGCATTATAGTACTGGGTGGTAGTTTATTTTAGATACTTTAGACATAACATACATGGGAGTATTAAAACGTGATTTAAATTACTGTGATACTACTTTCATATAATGTTCAAAAGGTTTTATCTGTCTTGAATCGACTTGATAAAATATATTTATTCGTTCGACGGTAAACCTAATTTACCTTCAATATTTCAGCTATAAAAGGTTAGTTATATTAGGTGAGATTTCATTTTATATGCCAAAGTGATAATTTGGCATGTAATATGAGTGCAAGAAATTGGGATATATGTGGGGCTATGTCTATGGTTTGGTGACGTTTATGGTCAGTTATTTCTTTCGGTTTCTTAGCTCTGATCTGAGGTCAAATTTAATAAATTTTCGAAGTTAAGTAACCTCAGATTAGAGCTTTTTTCTGTGAATAACAACTGAAAATTCTTGCCTCAAAAATTTTGATTAAAAACATTTAGCGAAACATTTTTTCAAAATTTGCCTTTTTTCTATCAATGATTATTATTCACAGAAATATTTAAGACGGTCGATTGCAAGAAATGCATAAAACTTTTAAGGTTACATGAATTTGAAAATTTACAGTAAAAATCAGTTTATTAACAAAAACTGCTGTAATTTTTTGTATTCCACCGTCAGTGATATATTTTAAGTCATAGATGACATCATGGATTTTCCAAAATGGCTGTGGTTTAAGACTGATTAGTATTAGCTATGAAACATGATGAATATCTACGACAGTATTAGGTAAAATAAAAGTTTCTATACTAAATTTTGTCGCAACTCGATATTCAATTTAATTTTTCCTAATATTTCTCAGGTTTTGACAAACTTTAGTACAGAAACGCACTTGATATGTTATATAAAATATATGGAATTTCAGTATTGTCAAAAGAATTTTGGAATAAATCAAAATAGGAGTGGCAGAAACTTATGTGTTCGTGCTATACGCGAAAGAGGGATAAGTTTTTAAGTTACAGAATTATATAAACCTTCTATATAAACTTGAAAGTCAACAGGTCAGCACTGCGGATACCTTGGGCATCCTAACGCTAAGTTATCGATATTATTGTCCATTTATATATACTTTTATACTATTTTTGCATACAAGTCGAATATAACCACCATTTTCAATATACTATGCATCCATATAGATAATATCGTCATAGAGATTACGCTGATTCATTTTATTACACATTATTTGATTTATTGGTACAGTAAGCCGGATTATTCACAGTTCGAAATTTGATATAATTATTTGATATATAACGACACATGTAATTTTTGCGATAATGAATTCAAACTTTCAAAACGACTTTATATATTTTTTTTCTGTTTTCTTTTTTTCATTTTCGACTTTTATTTTCCTTTTCATTTTTATTTTTTTTTTTGTTTTATTCTCCTATACTTCTGTTCTTGTTCGATAGCAATTATTTCTATACCTACACAGAGAAACACTTTACAGAGTAATAACAGTAGTGACGCTATTTATTTTGGCCCATGATTAACGTAGATTAAAAATATTGTTCGGTGTCTCATTTTGGATGGATACAAAATTGGATTAAAATTTTAATGTGTGACGAAAGATTAGTTCAAAATCAGCAACCGAACAAAGTTGTATTAGATTTTTTTTCTAAAACTTATTAATTATCTGGTGACCGGTCTCATGACATCCACTCGCTCTGTTCTTAATCTTTTTTTTATTTCAGAATCTCAATCTTTTCTCAACTTTCAGTCTTCGAAAAACTGTTGTCTACTTACTATTTTTATTTATCACTTTCCGCGTGTGTGTCGTGAGACCGTCTCGAGACCAGTTAGAGTACCTTAGTTAGCATAAACATCGCGAGTAACGGCCATGCATGCTCCGCAGTACGGAATACAGTCTGACGCTTTCCAATATTGTTTACATTGATTTGATTTTGTTGTAATTTACTACCTGAGTTGACTGTACCCCACCCTGTACCACTACCCATTGGCATGCGTTTATGTAGGCTGTGACGATGTTACTTGTCCCTCATATTACGTACCCCTTACCCCCCCAAACAGTTACTATGACTATTTATTCCCAATAGATGATTTATTTTCATAATCTATTATCTACACCACATGAAACCACAACGCGGTATAAATATGACTGTCTTATCTTCACTCTATCTATCTTTTATTTAGTCATACTGACTGTTTGAGTTTTTTTTTTTTACTATTTTTTTTGTCTGTTTTTACTTTTTTAATTTGTTACCTTTGAACAATAGTGTTTTTGCTTGTGATGCGCCACCCGATACATCCTCGCTACAGCTCCACAGCCTGCTCTGTTTGAGGACGCCGTCTGACTCGCACGTAGGCGCGGCGTACGACTAACACGCGTTACCGATATCAATATTAGCAGTAACGTAATATTCATTTCGTATGTTTTTAC
Source organism: Clito sp. Burns02 (assembly GCA_018250795.1). NCBI lineage: Eukaryota > Metazoa > Arthropoda > Insecta > Lepidoptera > Hesperiidae > Clito > Clito sp. Burns02. The sequence continues at coordinate 6,280 of DWOF01000312.1, read as the reverse complement.
AATGTTTTAAAAATTTATTTGAATATATGTTATTTTTCGTATCGAATATTGTGTTCAGTTACTGCTATTGAGATGAATCGTTGTTAATTCATTTTGAGTGTGGAGTGGATATTTCTTGTACGAAAACTACTTAAGACAGAAACGAGAAAAATAATGTGTGTACACATTGAGTAGAGAGCATGCCGCGAGTGCTCGCCGTACTAACACTGAGTTTAACCGCTCTCGGTCGAACCTGTCTCTTTTCCTTTGCCGTTGTAATGTCAATGTTATTTGTTTGTTTTCCGTTTGTTTTTTGTTTTTTGTTTTTGTTTTTATGTTTGTGAATGTTGTCCCCTAGCCGTGCTATGTCGGGGTGTTTGTCAGTCAGGTGGGTACAAGCGTCAAACTGGGCAACGCCGGGTGTTGATGTCTGTAGTGATGGCTTGCCTTGCCGTTGGAAAGTGCCTTCATTGTGTTATTTTGCGTATTATGTTAGGCTTGTTGTAGTGTCCGTATGTGTATCTGTATATAGTTGGTCGCACAAACGATGCGGACGTGTTTGGTGAGTATCATGTGTAGAACAAAATTAACAAGCAACCTTATATTGATTGTTATATGAGAATAACCGATAAAGGTGATTTTGTGTAGCTTCGTAACTTTTTTCGTGTAACACGCTACAATTGTGCAAATATCGTAAACTATTTTTACTTGTAATCGATTCCATATCGAGTAGATGCTAAATTATTCGTACGATGAATTAGTAGTTATGTTTTCACAATTGTATATCGATAATGCGCTAAGTCTCGTAGGCAATACTTGTTCCTCCCCCCGACTCCAGATTTGTACTAAAACTAACAAGGCATGGTAGACAACTAAGTAACATGTTTACTAAATTACGAACCGAGTATAAAATGCGAGCCACCACCATAGAGGCATATGGAATTTGGATTGGTTTAGTTTAAAAGTGTACCCCTTAAATCATTCTAAATAAGTATGTGATGAGCGTTGAAAACGTGCAAATGTCATGTCGTCGTGTGGTAGGTGTTACGGCGATCCGTCGGCATATGTGGTAGATGTACCCTGGTCCGTTCCCAGCATCGTAGGCGTCACCCTGCGTTGTGTAGGCGTAGTGTAGTCAGCTGTCGATCTTCAGGGTAGCTAAGGCCTCGTTTCGACTCCCCCCCCCTCGTTTTAATTTTTTATTTTCCTCATTGTTTTTGTTTACTGTTTTTCGTTTCGTTTTTCAGTTCGGTTGGCACTTCCGAGTCATATTTGTATCACGCGACACGGGCCCTGGCGGCCGCATACATGCCTCACACCAGACACATGTTCCGTTTTTTGTTTTTTAACTAGCTCTTGCCCGCGGCCTCTCGCGGAAGTTACAACTGAACGCTCAAACACTCCCCCGGACTTGGATTTGCCTACAATCTTCCTATTCTTGTGGTAACGATACTCGAGTCCCTGATTTGTTTTAAAATGAATTAAACTGTGAAAAGCCGGTTCGAATCCATTCACTAGACTATCATGAAGTCGATGACGGACAGACAGACATTCTCTCGTTCCGCTAACTTAGATTGCCATGAGACAGGTCATACACTAAATCCCGACCCCACCATGTACAAACACCAATTCTTTACAGTTTTTATTACTATGTATAGTTACAAAGGGTCTGTTTATTTCTTGTTGGCCTGCTTGTAGCTAGGACAGATATGGGGACGATATACTCAGTGTAAATAAAACAAACGGTGCTAATTCGATATCATTCTCGACCTTAATAAACCTGACGTCATCTTACACCATGTGTGCATGTAAAACCTTACAGTTTTCATTAGTTGTAGTTGAATCAATGCGCTGCATTTCATATTCATATGAAAATTAAAAGCCATAAAATCACATAACAAATGGAAATAATAAACTATTAAAAAGCTAGTTTATTTCCAACTATGAAAGAATATAATAATTATAATATGCTGAAATATAGTATAAGTAGGCATTGATAAAAGGAAAATAAATAATGTAAACATGCTATCAAAAATGAAATAGCTAAAAGCCTGAGATGAATTCCACAATAGTATAATTTTCTTCTATGATAAATGATCTGCTGTTTTAATTTAGTAATAGCAAAATGTATGTATTACAACTTATATTTTAAACATGGTTATTACAAGATGCAAAGATGACGTCAGAATATCGAGATGAAATGTACCTGTGTTGTGAAAAAATAAAATAAAAAAATAATTTTTGAAGTGATTCAGAATCGTCGGCTAATAAGTAATTTAATAACTATTACGAATACTTTAACATAAATACTTCAAGAATCTCAATGAATTGTGCCAAAGTGCATCAATGTGATCTTGAAATAGTATCACAAATTTGCTAATTTTTTTTTTGGTGTAAATGGATTTGTCTTGATCCCTCGATTCTGCTTCACGTTGTATCCGTGACTAAACAGTGTTTGATAGTTGTTTTGATAGGCTGTCCATAAAATACATACGCTGAAAGGGTTTTTATTAAATATGGAGATATAAAGTACTTTAGAGGTCCTGTGATGAATTGGACACTGGACATCAAACAGGATATGCATGAATGAAAAAAACAATTGTTTAATTCTTTTAATTTAATGATTATTTTAACACATAAAGCTTTAATATTTCTTGGGGTTCAATTTTAACATTTGATTATTTCAAGGCTACAGGAAGACTAGCCTTTATATACTCGTAAGTTTAGGATTATTTTAAATTAGGACTATTTAAAAGAAAAAGTAGGGGTGGGATTTTGGTATCGATAAAAGTGTAGTATTTTATGGAGGGCCAGCAAAGTGTGTAGTTGTTGTACCGCGAGCCCCATATCTCTCCGAGCGGTTGTAAAGCCAGGGTGTGGGTGACGTATGTAGGACGGTGTCGAATGGGGCGAGCCGCGCGTCGTAGAGAGATGTTGTTGGCAGCCCCGACCGGTGCTGGAGACCGAGGTGTAGTGGCGGGCGCGGCGGCTGGCGGCGCGCTGCGTGCGACGGACGCTCACGGTACTCCTCCCCTAGCGGCCCCTAGCGGCCTAGCCCCTAGCCCCTAGCTCCCCACACGCTCGCTCGCGCCCTATCGACACTAGACCGTTCGCATTCGCAACACTACGACCCCTTCTATTCTCTACGCAGTACGCTCGCTCCGAGTTAAACGCGGTTTTCGCATCGAGGACTATTTGTTGTTTAATTTTGATATGTTGCTGTTGTGATATTATTTTATTATCTATTGTTTAACACCCCGAACAAGGTGGACGCTTTAGGCTTTGGTTGTCGGTGTTTTCGAATTTTTTTTTTTGTGGCTTTTTAATGAACTCTGATGTTATTCAGTTTCAGTTGTACGACGCGGACGTTTAACCGGTTTAGTTTTCAAACATTGTTTAGTTTTCAACTATTAGACGTTGTACATACCTAACATGTAGATCGGCTAAAATCGACTGAATTTTCTATTTTCTTCCTTCTATCCTATTAGAGACGCATGTAAACTTCCTTCAACTGTTTCACCAAGTATAAAGCGTTGACTTTGTAAGAGCCGAGATACATGGTAACCGAGTGATTCTGTAGTCGGTATCGATTGCGAAGTGGTCCAGGGTCGATGGCTCACCGGGAGCGTTTCAATAGTTCTGTTTTCTCGTCTGTAATGCATCTCCCCACGTCTCCGGCCGTAGCTCCGCCCCCCCCCTGCCCCCCACATCTGGCACCGGCGTCCGCCCCCGCACTCTCCGAGCCCCGACATGGATGTTCTGACACGACACCATCCCCCGAAGCCCCACTCTCCCGCTTTGTGATGTCTCATCTAGCGACTTCTCTCCATCGAGGCCACCCGAGTGTTCGATCTGTTAGCAGTTTTCGCTCGCACACCTTTTGTTTTAGTAAGTTTTGTTAGTTAGCCGCGAGCATGGCGCCCTCACACCCAGCACCGGTCATCCTCATCCGCGTCGCCATCGTCACGTCGTTCAGCCACCTAGTCGAGTATAGTCACGCGGCACGGGTCGCCGTCGCCGGCTAGCTGCATGCGTAGACACCGTCGTCCCGCGTCGCGGACGTCGCACACGAGTCCGTTAACTGTGAATACAGCCAAACCGTCGACGAACAGAGAACATCCACACCACACTCGTACGGTCGGTATCGCGGCAGACGCGCGCGCCCGGTAGTGCGGCAGCGAGGGTGTGTCGGCGACAGGGCGCGTGACGCGGGGGGTTGTGTTGGTTGCAGCTGCGCGTGGTGCGCGCGTTCAAGTCGACGCTGGAGGACCTCGAGGAGCGGCTGTCGGCGCACTCGGCGGCGGGGCTGCGCTCGCGGCTGCGCGCGCCGCCGCCCGACATCGCCTACATCGACGCCGACGACGTCCCCGCCGCCGCACGCACCGAAACCACCATATTCTGAGCACCGACGCTCACCGACCGCTCACCGACCCCGACCGACACGCACCGAGACCACCCCCCACACACCCCCCCTTTTCGTTTTTGTTTGTTTGCGGTCTCCGATCGTACTTAACGCGACCTCGCCGATCGCGACTCTTTAATCTCCTAGTGCGTTAAGATTTTTATTAAGTGTTGAAACTTTTAGAGCTAGGTAGTCGATAGCGATAAACTGCGTAGCGGATGTTAGAAGCCGGTAGTGGGCTCCTATACCGAATTGTGCCTGTTGTCACTCGACGCGTCCGGTTCGCGTTACTGTATTGTATGTACTGTTGACTGTTTCGTCTGACTCTCCGATCGCGCATATCCTCACCGCGGGACCTATTACGTAGCTAGAGTTAGTCTCCCGTTACGATTCCTCGAGTCAGTCTGTCACTCTCTCACAAATACGACGAATACTGATATCTAGAGACAAACTTTTTTTGTAAATAAGATAGATTTTTTCTCGAACCTCTTTATATGTATATCGGAACAGTGATATTTTGTATAGCTGTTATAAAGAACTCCTTTAAATGAAGTTATGATAAAATGTAATTGTTAACTTTTAAAAATTTATTAAAGTAACTAAATACTTTTTAAAGTTTTCAAATCTCACTAGCTTATGTGTAAGTAGGTGTTACGAGAAGGAATTGTTAACTGCTAAGCGACCCTTGGGGTATCCGCTCGGTAGCTTTCGTTCGTTTTGTTTCATAGTCAATTTTGGGACCACTTATACCCCTTTCATACTTGATAAATGAAATATAATTATCTACAGTTGTAATAGCTAAAGTCTTGTATCGATCGGATGCTATCTATAGAGTTGTATTTACTTAGTGGTAACCGACTCCTGTATACGCCTTCCTAAAACTTAGTACGTACGATGCAACACATAGGACATAAGTGAGCGCTACTGAACGATGTATGAACAAAACGACTTGGTTATGCGAATGTTACGAGAAATAAAAAATATTTACGTTCAATAATAAATTTTAAAGCAAATTCCATAGCATTTTCTTTGACACGCATAGTTATGGTGGGGGCCGCCCAGTTTTTAGCGAAACCGCTCTATTTCAGATGTTAACGGTAAGTGTAGGTCTGAGTCGCGTACGCGGTAGCGCTGTGCCCGCGAGCGAGCCGTCGGAACTGACTGACGTAGGTACAATCCAGTACAATAACAGTACAAGTAATCAGTAACTAAAGTAGAAGCATGACGCTCGTGTTTGCACGTTCACTGACGTCTTCGGTACATACTCGTCCGACCTTACCGAACACGCTACATGATATGCGATACTCTCGCCGAAACAACCTACGACTTATACCCTTCAAAACTGACGCACACCCAACAGGTGTACACACAATCGCGCGGCCATTTTGTGGCGCTAGCGCGTCCACAAAATGGCGGCCGACGCACTTAGATTGTAAGTACAGAGTATCTATTGAAGAGATGTTATTAAATTTTTGGTACAAATGTTGTTCTTTTTTTTGTATTTTTTAATTAATTTCGCTTCGCATTTAAAGTGTGATCATGCTTATGTTACAGCGTTTTGCATGTATACAGATGTATGTGAGTATGCACAATTGTATTTTTTTTTATTTGTTCTAGATGTTTGGTATGTAGACTTTCTGATAATATATTTTTTTATTATGCAAGAAGCAATTATTTTGTTGTATTATTCTAAATATCTCGTATTATCAGAGTCTCAGTGAACTGTCTTGAATCTAATTTTGTTTTGTTAATTGTTCGATGTGTCGAACCAAGTTACATTATAGTATCTATTACTCGTATATTCATATCACAACTACCAAACTTCTAACCTTAGATTGTAAGCTGCGACAAGAATTATAAAAACGCATAAATATCAAATATAGTATCTCCACTATTACA
>DWOF01000311.1:0-11101 GCA_018250795.1 Clito sp. Burns02 | reverse complement strand
ATAAAACCGCGTCCGAAATACTTTATATGCCTTCTTTCTATGTTTTTTATAAAAGGCGGCACATCATCCGATTTTCGTAATCGCATATGTACCTATTATTCATCGTTTCGTGTTCTCGACTACTATTGCAGTTGTTCAAGTAATTCCATTCATTATACATGCAACAACAAATACAAATGCTCGGTTGGGTAATTCTGACACAATATATTATGCTTTCGACAGATTAACGCACTGTTCAGGTTATGAATGAACAATGCGTTATCCTATGAGGATAGACTTTCTCCAATCTAAATGGTTAGAATGAGATTGGATCAAGATTATCGGAGCGTAATCGACAGTCGTGAAGACTAATGCTTCCGACTGAGAACATAATATTAAGAGGAAGTTCATGCAATTTCCTCGACTTGAACTAATCTAGCATAAGCATTTAAGCATACCGAATACGCAGGCCCTAATGTAGTTTTTTAAGGTTATGTTCATACTAAAGATTCTATAGCAACTTCAAAATCATAAAGGACAGCAAAAGCCACAAAAGATTCGTGGCTCGTGATTACACTTGTGAATTTATAAAGCGTGAAGACCCTTGTACTCGTAGCTTGGTATTCAGAGTGTTAATTTAAAGTCGGAGGTCACAAGATGTCATGTAGCGATATTAAACCTAGCTACCGAGCGACACCAACTTTCTCTACTGTATTCTGTTAAAGATGTAGAAGGTACATGAAATGCAATACAGAACATAGGTAATAATTATTGTGACGTCATCGCTCTGCAAACATAGTTACGGATGTAGTTTCGACGATTTCCTCTCTCTAATTACAGTAATTGTTCGTATCGATACAAATCTATGCTAGAACGGAGAAAACATCAGCTGCAGTAGTAGTAAAATTAGCACACAAACATGGTGCGATCCGTTCATAAATAAATAAAAAGCCTTCGCGGGTCGAGAACGCGGAAGCTTGACCTAGTTTACTTTTGTATTAGGGGCAACGGTTTGATTGGGTTCGGTACTCACAAGTGGTGTTTCAGATGGTCCTCCAGGGTACCTGGTGTGGGTCCTCACTAGTTTGAACACTGTTACTGTCACTTTCGCGGGTCGTTTGAGGGGTGTTGGGCGGTGTGGGGTACGTGTTCCTCGGGCGGTGGTTGTGTTGGCACTGGCTGGGTGTGCGCGCGTCCCTATTCCCGGCGTCCTTGCGTGAATGGGGCGGTTTTGTGGGGTGGCGCCATGGCAGCACGTCGAAGCAACGCGTCAATCAATATGCGAGATGAGAAATGTCCGGTTAATAGTCAAAATTTCTAGAGTAAACTGTGTTTAAGACCTTCGTAAATTTACTCACAGCAGCAAAATTCTAACAACTAAATTTCTGAGAAGTAGGTAATATTGGATTGAATAATTAAGCAGGGTAGTAAATTTACTTAAGCATTTTTAAATTACAGCCATCCATTGCATTGTACTGTAATGGTAATTAAGCAAAAAGTGTTGCTTTGTAAACGGGAGACGTCCTTCGCATATTAAATTTCGGGACGCGAAAACAAAGGTCATTGACATTTCGTACACTTGAAATAATTTTTTGTTTACCATTCTTTTGTTTATATTTTAGAGGAAACGTGACCTATTGTTTTACGAATTTTTGGACATTGAAATAACGAAAAACGATCGAAATAACGAAAAAAAATTATATTATTGCATTAGTTTTGCAAATAATGCAATAATATAATTCCTGCCTAATAAATTTTCCATGTGCGGTTTCCCTATCGGTGAGTGCCGGCCTTTGACCGACAATATGCATAGTCTGTTATCGACTATCTGACACGACGGGACTTGAACGGTTTGCGAGGGAACACGCACCTGTCGCGATGGGGTTCGTATCGTTCACCCTTGGCTACTTTATTATTGACTCGCTATTACTAGATATGATGCCGCGACACGAATAATAAATCTTAAGAATAAAAACGTTCAGTTCGATAAAATTGCGCCATGTCGGCTTTACTTGTCGGTGAGCGTCGGCCTTTGACCGACACAGCACTGTCTGTAGTTCTGTTCGTTATCGACTAGCCGCGACGCCGTAGGGCCGGTGAGCGGTTTGTTTGCGAGGGCACGCGCACCTGTCGCGATGGGGTCCGTATCGTACGCCCTTGGCTATTTTACTATCGACTCGCTATTAACCGCCGGCAGATACGATGCCGAGTAGTCAAATAACTGCTTTATTAGCGACCGTTCAATTTACATAAAGCTTCGGTAATATTATTTTCTATCTATGTAGGTACCTACAACTGATTTGAATAGATAAACAGAGTTCATTTCTAGAGTGACGTAAAGCAAAAACAATCTCATCGAGCTTTGGAAAAATAATAATTACTAGATACTAAATAGGCTACCTTTATTCTCGTATAAATACAGATTATAAATAAACTAGCAAACGCCCGCGACTTCGTCCGCATGGAGGTATAGCCTAAAGCCTTCCTCGATAAATGGTCTATTCAACACAAAAAGATTTTTTTCAATTGGAACCAGTAGTACCTTGAGATTAGCGCGTTCAAACAAACAAACTCTTCAGCTTTATAATATTAGTATAGATTTAACTGTGTACGAGTCTTATTGTCGCGTATGCCTATTTATGTCAAGTGAGGAAGAGTGGTGAAGTTATGGTGGACAGGCGCCACGCAACAGGTTTTATGTATGCACACCGACGCAATCTGCAGATGCAACTCGTTGCGTAACGCGAGACGCGACGCATTTTTTACAATCCTTACTACCATTACCAACTTTCGCAGCAGACAGTATCGAAGTATTTGCATGATAAAAAGGTTAATTACATTATAGGTGTAGGCAATGTATTGCTTCAATTTCACTATTAGCGATGTTAACTTTGAAGATAAAATGTGGGGTGAAATGAATTAGTCTAAGTAAGTAGGTTATGGTTTTAATTAAAGATTTCATTTAAAGTTAACGATGTTTGTTTAATATGCGTATTTCTCACGCTTTTATGCAACGTATTAGAAATATTAATATGAAATCCCATTTCCTGTGCTTGCCTTATTATAGCTTGGTTAGAATTTCCATGCGTCGACAAATGTTTGTGATACTTGCAAATTTACGCCCTTGGTTGTATGTAAATTCGTGTTTGTGTGTGAGCCATTGTATGAAGTGGGTATCGTAGTTGAACCCGACGTAACGTAAACGTGAATTTATATTTAGTATTCAGTATTGTTTTCTAAAGCGTAGCTTACCTACCGTGCATTCTGTGAATTGTATCGCACTTTCAATAACAAACTGGTTTAAAATAAATGTGTTAATAAACTTATAGAGATGAGAGGCAGGCAGAGGGTCAGTAGTAAAGTGATGATTTAACGAAATAGTAATAAAAATGGTGAGACGTGCTCTCTAAGCGAAACGCTAGAATTACTTTATGGTTGATTATGAAAGCGTTAGGCGGTCGTACAATACACGTAATTTACCTTACCATCCACTTACTAAGAGCTTCTAATACTAAGAGTCAATATTCATTCAAATACTCGTAGTTCGGTAAAAGCCTAAACAAACAAACTCAACCCTGATTTTATTGGTAGTAAGCCCTTGAGGCAATTGGGGTCAGCGAATACATTTGTGGACTCTGCTGAAACCTTGGAAAGCGATACTCTGGAATATTGCAAAATCAGGGTCACCAGTAATAAGATAAAGAGAAAAAACTTTTCCATACTCCAAGTAAACACAACACTTGCTTACTAGTAAAATCTGTGCTGGTTTCGACTAATTAGGTACATGTAGATATCGAAAACTTAATTAAAATCAAATTGGTTATCTCGGAGCTTAGATAAATATAGCTCAAATAACCGTGGAAGGTCGTCCTTGGCGAGAATCGAGGCCGTCGACAGCTTCGCCGATGAGATAATAAGTTTATTTTAAGTAAGATTTGTTCAAGTTGCCGAGATTACTTGTTTATATTGCAGATGCAATATTGTAAAATAAGACGTAGAAGCCACCTTTTACTGAGTGAAATAAACAATAGCGGTATTTAATGAAGTTCTGAATGTTTTATGCTAAGGGACCATCCATAAATTCTTTGCTACTTCTTAAGAAACCAAGATATACAATACATCCCACGTTAAGGGAACAACTTCTCTAACTATAAAAACTGTCTACTTACACAATAGATTACGAGGGCGGCTAGATAGATTCAATAGGTACCTCCCCGTTCGATCTACGCAAGGGCCACCGCCTTTAAAAACACTCCCCCTAACAAACGTAACACAACACAACCGTAACCAGCCGTCCAATATGAATCGGTGGAATCTTATCAGGAATCTAATTATACTAATAAAGTGATATAATGCGAATGCGAATAGGAACACGGCGCTTACTACGCTCGTTACGCAAGAGCAAGTTACGCGTGCGTAATGACACGCACTGTCTCCCGTAGACATTGTGTATCGAAATGCAAACGCATCGTTGCAAACGAAACGAATGCCGACAACCGTTCAAGCTATTACACCGTTAGAACAATTGAAACAAGAAAGAAAAGCAATGTTCTCTTTGTTGTAATAAATTATTTTTTTTTATTTCTTCAATAAATAATTTTATAAAAAAATGAAATGTCATTTCCACAATACATTAGGACTCCAGAAAAAGAGCATAAAGGAGTGCGATAGTATCAACGGAGCAACGGAAACGTTAATTAAAGTAATGAAAGTAAACAAAAAGCCAACAACGAATCGTTAAAACTATTTTCGTTCGAAGTGTCGAAAAATGAGTTTATTTAAAGAAATGAGAATAGAAAACAGGAAAAGCTAATGAGCGCATTGATGGTTTTAAGGAATACCATGAACAAAGTGAAATAACAACGCTAGTGATGTGTCGAGAATGAGGAATAGTCAATCTAATCAGTTTGTATTATAAAGCAAGTAGAAATCAATTTGTATGATAAAGTAATATGATATATTATATTTATTTTACGTTAGCGACGTGACAGAAATGATGGAGGAGATAACGGAACAAATATGACAAGTAGGTATGTACCGCTGAAAGCGTCTCCAGCGAAGATTGATATACCGCACGATAAAAATCAGAATAGGTACGTGCCGATGATATCTACTAGAGTTACATAAGAATATAACATTTCGAGTTACATAATTACAAATTAGAAACAGCGGTCCTTTAATAAATGTTGATAACAAAAGCAATATGACAATGAAAAAAGGGAAAATGTAAAATTACGGTGTAGAGTGAAATCGGCGGATATTAGTGGGCAGCGATCAGTGTGAAATGAAATAAACAAGAGGAATTAGTGTCGGCCGATAGTCCGAGCTAATCTGACCGCAAGGGAGCGGGCGCCACCGTGACTTTCCCTTTTCTTCTTGTGAAAGTGATGATGGCCAGTACAACAAAGCAATGTTCGCATCCTAAGCTCATCCAACGGGCTGTCCGATCGAAAGTCGCATAATTTAACAGTAAAGTACAATAGGATAGTGGATGCCTCGAAGCTCCAGCGATTGATAGAGAAGCGGATGCTGTATATTGGATACTTTATTTATATTCATTTCTATTTAACCTTTCGTTTCTAGAAATTTTCCTCTATCACTCACGATAAATTTACATAATTTAAATAAAATAAGAGAATTTCTCCTTTAAATAATTTTATCTTTGAGATGTTTATGTTGTACCTACATGAAGGTATAAACGATATGTTATGAATTGTATGTGTATGTTATATTAATATGTTTTTAAACCTGTTAGATATGGCATTATTGAAAGGCGGAAGTTGAGTAATGAAATTCCCAATGGTATCGCACAGCGACATACCCCAACCGTAACCAGTGACCATTGGTGATCAAATCGTGACCGTCCACAATCTACACGTGATAGTGAAACTGCGACGATTTCTGTTAAGGAAAATGAAATTTCATAGCGACGTTGGGCGAACACGTGCAGCATTTCAATACGAGCGATCGTGTTGCCGCTAAATAGGACGTCAATCGGCTTAGATATGCAAAATGAAAACGCAACGCGTTAATTGCAAATGCACTCGCGAAGAACGTCGAGAAATATCGCCGGCTGCCAACTCGGTCAATGCGATTGATCGTAACAGCGAAAAGAGTCCGCGTTATAATACTAGATCCTATTAGAAAAATATTCTATTGTCAAAGAAAACTGTTTCAATTTTTAAACTAATCCAAGAATTCATGTAAGAACCTTAATAGCCCGCCCTGCACTCCCATTATCATTTGTTATCTACGAGTTACATCTGTTGTATATCTATGTCGCGAGTAGTAGGTACTGAGGACCAGAGCAGCTGAACATGAAAACAAAACAAAGCGTACTTTCTAAACGAAGACTTTCACCTAACAAAGTTCGGCATGGTCGATATCTGCCCTTATTGATAACAAATTAGTCACAGATCGCTTTCGTGGCCTTGGCTTTCATCAAGTTTGCTGTGATTTATAACGCACGGATTCAAACTGTATAACCTAGTTAGTATTCAAACTGTATAACCCCGCTGCCAGGTGGACTGATGACCTGAAGAAGACGGCGGGAAACCGCTGGATTCTGAGGGCAAAGGACCGGGTTGGGTGGCGTCGATTAGGGGAGGCCTATGTCCAGCAGTGGACAACAAAGGGCTGAAGGAGGAACCTAGTTAGTAGGTCTCTCGTAGGTATATGAAGGCTTTAAATCAACGCATTCTAATGAACCTTTTTGTTCGGGGTTGGATGTGGATAAAGTTAAGTGGTCTGTGCGCTAGTGTGCTATCTACAAAAAATAACAAAGCTCTGCAAATCAATATTTGTCAAGAGTACCTAATATTTCTACAGTACGAAAACGTAGCGTTGGAACGTTCTGTTGAAGTTAACAAATAGAGGCGTGGGCTTTGGTACATTTTCGACTCAAGGTTGAATACATATCGACTGCAATGTATCTTATCTGTACATGGTAAATATTAATGGCAAGCTATTTAACATGGCTCCAATTCCTTAGGAGCGGTTTTTTGCAATATCTTTTCTAAAAAATATTTAGCTGTTTCTAACGAATTAGCAATATCCAAGGCCCTGTCATCCTACAAATTCGTCTTCATTAAGTGTACCAGAAAGTTCTCACACATAGGTACCTATCATACCTACCATGTAGGTACAGTACCACTACCATGTAGGTAAAGTAATAATTGTTAATGTTTATATTTACGTACAGAATTCTAATAAACTTTTAAATATCTTTCTAGGAGATAATGTGCATATGCATAGGTTTAATACAATGGTTTAAGAGACACGTGAGAAATTAACGCCGCCGTACAGTTTTATTGTGTAGACGTTTTGTCGCTAACTAATGGTAAACATGTGATAATAATAATGATCGCGGTTGCCCCAAGGTCGTGAGTACCGTGAGATAAACAAAGCAATAAATAAATAATAACACAGGAACATTTAACTGCTCCGTAGTTAATTAGCGAATGTCAAGTAAAATGGAAATTGCGAAGGTGCAAGATGAATTAAGAAGCAGACTTGAGTAAAACTATATTGAGCTTATTTTGTGTTCATTTTACTAATTAAATGGTAGATTATTTTAGGCATATTTTGCCATACTAGGTATATTTTAATCAATACTAGGATCACTAAGAGAATGTATATTATGTTATGAATATTGCTTACAATGTTTCGACATTAGCTCCTTGACCGATCACATTATCAAGAGTTTCTTAATCCACTAGCTACAGCTCGAAAAGACCTATTTAATAAAATGTGAGATACACATAAATCACTCCGTGGCCTTGCAGTATTAATTTATTTTTGCACGTTTAGCTTGCGAGCAATCTTATCGATTGAAAGCGATTTCAACTATGGTTATAGCATGAGACGCCTTATTAGCGAAACTTACGCACGTAGTTACATTTGAGTTACTGGACAATTCAAACATGCATTTACGAGTAATCGGAAGTTATTTGTATGCAGAGCTTGTAAGTGCGAACAGATATACGGTGCCAGTATGGCTGATAAAATTTACTACACAACATTTAGCAATGTTTATTGGTAGATAAACAAATACAATGTGATTTGCGTTTACATTGTAAATGCAAGGGGCAGATTGCTATTGTGTTTTAAATGTCGTTGTGTCAGTTGACACCAAAAGTTAACATTTGCAAGGGCACGCCTTGTTACATGATGCAAAAAGTTATCACTGTGTAGAATTGTTAATGAGTTGGCAATTTAAAAATAGCTTAATTTTAAGACTAACTTATGTTGCGAATTATGAAAAAGCAATTGCTAATTTTATAAAAATACGACTGTCTTATGTAACTGTACCAGAAACACAATACTAATTTAAATTTCACAGAATGTGTAACAATCAGTCTTTGTCTATTCTGACCACGGTGGTGGCTATTTGTAACGCTATGTGCCGTGAGTGAACATATTACATAGCATTATTTAAATCAAGTAAGCATTAAAAAGTGGAATGGTTTCTATTTAATTACTGGAATATTTTTTGTGATGCTCTACTTAGATCTTTCGGGACACGTAAATTTTACAATTACATATAATAGAAAATCGACGACGTTGACGCGACGAAGCTCGGCTGGGCTAACGAGATAAAGGTAAGGTGGATGGACTCACCCAATGAAATTCTTAATGAAGCAATAAACAGCGAACAGTGTCGCATCATTGAGCCCGAGGTCCGGCTTGATCCTGGGCAGGGCGACCGGCGTGGAGGCGGCGTCGGCCGGCGGGCCGCGCACCTCCGGCGTGGCCGCGCTCATGGCGGTCGCGGCGCGCGGCCGCGTGCCCGACGCGTGCGGAGCGATCGTGGGGCCGAGTCAGAGCCTCGCGCACCCGCGCCGCATAACACCACCGGCACCACCGGCGCTCCCGGCACGCGGCTGCAGCGTCGCCGGCACCCGAGCGCGCCCGCCACCAGCGGCGCACGCCTATCGCACACAACGGCCGCGGCGGGCGGCGCACACTATCGATTGCGACTTCGCGCCTGCGCTCTACGATCCACCCTCTACTATTGCTCTACTCTAAAGTCCTCGCTCTATCCTTCGAGCGTCTCGTTTACACGTCCAGCATGAGAAATGCCAAGTAGATCACGAGAAAGAACCACGGACAAAATAGATACATGCAAACTGACATTGTGTTATTGTAGTATTGCGTAAAAAAACGAGTCCCGCGCCTATGTTCAGTGATGAACGGCGTGCGTTAAATCGTCGTGTTGACGTGCAAGTCGCGCGTGCGTCTAGCTGCGCGGCGGCACTCTGACTGGACGCGCTCGCGCAGCGTGCTCGCCGCCCGTTCCTATCGTACATCTATACTCAATTATATACCTACTATACCAAACGCACTGCACACCTTGATTTACATGCTGGAGATGTGATAGCCTTAGTACCTGCCATATAAGGAGTGTTCCAAACTTTTTTTTAAATTGTCAAAGATAAGCTCGAACCATGTTAGGGACGAAATATTTAAATATCGTGTGAAATCACATGAAATACAAAACGGAATATTATCTCCCATGAATACCTACCGAAACTCGGTTACATCATGATGTGATGATTTAAATCATTTCAACAAGAAAATTCAAATTCAAAAATAATCACAGTGCGTAAAAAAAATAATGTGTATTTTGGCAATGGCATTTTGTTGTTAATCTTAATAAAGACCACTTTCGTGGCGACAAGCAATTTGTCAGGAACTTGAAATATCAAAAGCCAGCAATTATTTCATTTCAAAGCAACCCAGCTTATCAGGCTGAATCACGACTAAATTGATTACTCGTATTTTAGAAACACGACCTATTCTACAATAAAGCAGAAGATCATTTGATAATGCATTTGGTAATAACTCAACGCCACAAAATCCACTGTTATCGTGCAAAAATACTGCCGTAGATACCTATTATTTGTTATCATTCACACATCCACACTATGCCTACATAAACGTACACGATGGCAACCCATTCCCTAAATATTAGAGGCACGGTCAATGTCCTCGTGTCAGTCTCTATTGCGGCTCGGTTCCGACAAGTGATCGTCAAGAAAAAAAACACTCTCCACCTCCCATCGCGGTCGTGGCGAAATGACGTAAAACTTTTTTGCTATACGAAAGTAACTAGTGCCTGAAATTCGTCTAATGAACTTTGAACATGTGTAGGTATAATTTTACCGCTATAAAATAATAGAAACAACGTACGAAAATTTGTAGTAAACTACTGCTATTTCTTGTAAGATTATAGGTACTCGTAAATTGAGATCAGACTTTTGTTGTAACAGAAACAGTTCATAGTTTCCGTACATTATTGTCACTCGGTCCATAAACAAAGACGGATCGTCGCCAGAAACATCTAGAAACAACAAAAGAAAGGTTCAGATCAAATCGAGCAGGCCGAGCGGAAGCCAAGTCGACGGCCATCATGGAAGACATTAGAGCGGCAAATGTCAACGCCACTCTGGTGTCTCTTGATCTTATTGTCGTATACGAAGGACGACAACGGTGGGCAGATTTCCGAGAACGAGCAACTTCCCGACGGAGTCCTGGCCGGCTTCCCAGAAGCGCATGCGCATACGGCAGATGCTACGGAGCATTAGTCAGAGCGATTAGTTTTAGAGCTACGATAGACACTGATGCAATTTCCCGGTTAAAATCAATTTTCGTCAAGTATTTTCTAGAACACACAATACCTACTTCCGATGTTTGAAATAGTGAAATATAATCTACTTGAAGTCAGGCCGCTCAAGTTAATCACTAATTTATCAATTTATCATAATACAAAGTTGTAGTTGAACAATACTGTTGTAATCTATAAACAGGAAACTAGCGAAGCGTTAATATGTTTTCCTGGCGTATTCAAATAAAGTAGGTAAATTATAAAATACAACTATTTGTAAACAGTGCGAAAACACCTTAAATTAAAATATTCAAATGGCTAGTACAATGTATCACGGCTTATATAAAAAACTAACGTATGAACAGCAAAAATTTCCTATCTACAAAGTAGCATTCGTGACACAAGAAAATTATCGAGTTGCAAGCGGAATGCATAGTGCATGGTGTCTTTAAATCGTTCGCGTGCATCGTACGATTGATGCAATATGACCCAGATTGTGTTTCTATGAAACAGTAC
>DWOF01000310.1:0-11106 GCA_018250795.1 Clito sp. Burns02 | reverse complement strand
AATATGTAGTAAAAAAAGCATAGGAAGTATCATCGAAACTTATGAAGCACTTGGTCAAATGCATAACAATTTGAGATTAAATAGCTTCTTGTTTTATACTTTTCAGGGCGTGATTAATTAGTAGTCGGGTTTTAGTTTTTGTTAAACTTAATAATGTATTTTATCTTTTATCCTTTTATCCCAATAAACAGGAGTCGCGCAACGAGCTGGGCCATGTGTGCCACTGTCCCCCAGGCTTCGCTGGCCGCGACTGCGACCGGGCCGGCGAGTCCTGCCACCCTGGTCTTTGCGGACCTGGTAGATGCTCAGATGAAATCGAGGGCTACAAGTGCCATTGCCCTATTTCCTACACCGGCAAGAAGTAAGTACCCCACCACTCACGACTAAATTTGAGTCGAAATACTCAAGTTTAGTCGTATCTTTCAAGTGCAATACAAAATTTTATTTAACTTAGCTATGTAGCGATACTAGCTACATTTAAATACGATTTAAATCAACTTTGTTATCAATCTTAGATGTATTTTCTTTATTGCAAATTTCACTAATGCAACAAAATTTGATGCTATTTTGCTATTGTCAAAATGCTACATGCACATGCATTTTAATGCAAGTTATAAGCACTCCTTTTTACTAAAATTTCGTACAGAGCTTATTATCCCGAGTTATTTAATAATGCACAATTTAATTGCTTGAATGAACTTCACAATATTGTTTTCCCTTTTATGCTACAGTGGCCAACTGATGATTTTGGTAGTGTATGTATCAATCACATCAAATGTTGTCCGTCTTTTTCTAACTTTATGTGTGAGAAAAAGACGAAACGACAAAATGTTATACGAGTATCTCAGTGTTGTAGGTATTTGACACGTTTGTTACTTATAAAAGTAAAAATTAAAAAAAAAATTACACTTAGGTACATAAAAATACACATAAACATACGTGTCAAATATAAAAGTTAATTGCATTGCATTTTCCATTTCACGTTTCTTTCTTCATTTTTTTAATACCTAAATAGCACTCAACACAATCTGTTTTTTTCACATCAAAATCCTTCTGCAGTTCGTCATGTGCTTATGTCATTTCAGTTCAGTTAGTATACCAAAATCTATGGCTCGTTTTGGCGGGGCCACTACCGTGGCCTAAGATTTTTGTATGATCAAATCGGTTCACAATATTAGGTACCTACTACCTAACTTAGTTACATAACTCATCACATTATTGTCTTAACGCTTTCGATGTATCTATAATGAGAGTCATCGATCAGGTCTTTACGTGTATATTTTTTTACAGTTGTGATGCAAAGCAGTTGATTGAGTACCCCGCTTTCACTGGTAGTGCTTACCTGGCAGTTAAACCTCCGGACACGTCTCGGTTCATCAGCATTAACTTGAAAATCAAGCCTTCCGCTCCGATCGTAGATGGAATTATTATGTACTGCGCTCAATCTCCTAGAGGCAACGGAGGATTCATCTCTCTAGTCGTACGTAACGGCAGACTTGAATTCCGTTACGACTTCGGCGATGGTACGTTATTGTTTATTAATAGTTGACCTTATCGAATTTTTGAACCCCGATGCAAAAAGAGAGAGCTTTGAAGTGGGTTTCTTAGTATAAATTGATCCATTTTTTTTTAGCATTTTTAGAATTAGTTATGTCTTTTCGCATGAGGAGTTAAAAATTGAATTATATCGACGGATATTCTATACTTAAAGTAACAATAAATAAAGTAACAATCTGTTTAATACTTTTTCATTATACCTTTGCAGGAAGTAAACCTGTGATTCTCACGAGCAATAAGCCGCTGGTCGCCAACGATTGGACCGCTGTGCAAATGACGCGTCTCAACTTCAACGTATCTATGAAGATTGATGTCGTCAACTCGTATAGCGGAATGCTGCAGTCTTCTAAGGTAGAATGATGATGATAATGATAATGATGATGGTGGTGGTGTTGATGATGATGATGATGATTATGATGAATAAGGTAGAATAAGCCTACCATCACCTACAAATTCGGGCTCTTCAAGACAATAGTGAATAGGCTCTTTCTAGGCAAGCGTGTTCCATCTTAGGCGGCATCTCGCTTCCCATCAGGCGTGGTAGCGGTCAAACGCAAGCCTATTCACCACAAAAAAAACCTTATAAATATCATCCCGCTCAGTCCTGAGCTTTCTGAGACCTTGATGATTTATTTAAATAGAGCTATATTTTTCCTTTCAGGATCTAACCTTAGACACGCCTCTGTTCGTGGGTGGTGTCGACGACTCCATCATGCTGAACAGCAACACCGGCGTCTCTGGCGGCTTCAACGGCTGTATCAAGGACGTAAGTACCATAAAGACAGGAATATTCTAAAAAAAAACATTACCTTCGAAACTGTCGTTCCATACACATTAATTGAGTCGTTACAACTGACCATTAAAGGTCCTCTTTATTTCCAGGTAAAAGTCAACAGCCAGTCTATAGACCTGGTATCCTCTACGATTCAGTCATCCAATGTACAGGAGTGCGTGAACTACGATCGGGGAGATATTCCAGAGGTTAGTATAAGTCGCAGATGTTATAGGTAGAACTTAGAGTTGACTACCCCGCTGTGAAAAGCGACCTCGGATGACTTCTCATGTTTAGCTTGATATGTGATAGGTATATTAATAAATGATATCGTTGCAGCGCTCTAAACATGGAAGGAAACCTGTAAGTAATTATATTGGATAGATAAAGAAGTAATATAGGGTGATTTAAGTACTACAACCATGTTTACTTACGTAAGGGTTGAACATAGTTCCTTCATCATTCTCCAATAAAAATGTATAAATACGAGTATATATTTCATAAGACCCCTATTCATTCACCAGATGGATAGCGTATGCACCCAGTGCCGTAATGGTGGGTCCTGTGAGCGAGGCGACGCTACGGTGTGCACCTGCCCGCCCGGCTACAGCGGTGCTTATTGCGAGAACCGCGAGCCGGCCCGCGGAGGCCGCCCGCCTTACCGCGACAACCAGCGGCCCTCGCGCGAGGACCCCTGCGCCTCCAGCCCCTGCCGCAACGGGGGCACCTGCAAAATCGACCGCAACAGGAGCATGAACTACTCATGCGACTGCTATCTTGGATACACCGGCTCCAAATGTGATATTCGTAAGTAGTTCACTTACAAAAACATCGTACTACAGGATAGTGTTTTACAGTTCACAAAGGTGGATAAAATCCATATTTAATTGCAATGATTAAATAATTAAATGTTACAAAGTAAAATTACGTTAATATTTTTTTTAAGAGTTTTTTTAAGTCGGGGGTTTTTTAAATTTATTATTACATTAATTTATATCATTTATTCCAGCCGAACGCCTCGGTGAAAGCGTTGGCTTTACTGGCAACGGATACTTGGAATTAATGCCCAACCACATCAGCTACGATTCAAATCCGGCCCTGATCGCGATTGCGTTTGTGACCACCGATGACGGCGTGCTGTTTTACCAAAGCGAAGCGGGCGTCTCACCAGACCAAAGTGACTACGTACTACTGCGAGGTAAATATTACACGTAACTCAGCCGAATTCCTTATATAAGATGTCCTTTATAATTTTTCAAAGTAATCATATAGCCTTTAAAACATATTGTACCTACTGTGTTTTACTGTCAAACTCAATTCGTTGATTACTTTCCAGTGAATAGAGGCATCGTAGTAATGGAATGGAACCTGGGTAGCGGAACCGCCAACCTCTCCATAAACAACATCATCGTTACAGACGGATATCGGCATGAGGTAATGTTTACTTCTTATATACCTACCAATATAAATAAGAACTAAAACATAAAAGAATTCGCGGATACAGACATTCCATACATTTAATCTTAACTCATAGTTAAAATTGTAGGGCTGTATTGAATAATATTTTTTTTTACAGTTGGTCGCCAAACTCTTCCAAGATGGCCACGTAGAGCTTGAGGTGGACCGAGAGATGAGGAAGGGAATGAGCATCGGAATCTCGAATAGAATGAACGCGGACTCCAACATTTACATAGGTAAGTCTCCTAGACCAGCGTTTCCCAGCCTTTTCAGTCCACAGACCCCTAGGAAATCAAGCACAGTTTTCACGGACCCCCTTAATAAAATAAACAGCAAAAAAATACGAATTAGGTGTTTATTTTAGTTTTGCGGCCCTTTTGTGTTTAATGAGCGATTTATGTGTGGTCCAGAGATGACACCGCGGATCCCCATACATATACTCATGGACCCCCAGGGGTCCGCGGACCACAGGTTGGGAAACGCGGTCCTAGACCAGGGTTCACCAAACTTAACTTTACTTTAAACCTTAAAGTATAAGAGAACATTTATAAAGACCATGATCTGTTACAGGTGGAATACCAAGGAACCTGAACATCCACAACTACCCAGGTCTGAACGGCTGCATCCAGCAGGTCGAGTTCATGGATTCCAGCCGTTCGCTCAACCTCGGCGATAATGCCATCGACGGAAGAAATACCCAGCGGTGTAAGAAGTGAGTATCGTGAAGTAGGCACTTTGATCTAGACTTGTAGACTTTGTCTAATCTCTAACCTACTATCTACTCAGCGGTCTAATTACCTTAGAGAATACTAGGCTCGAATGAGATGCTGCAATACTTACGTAATTAAGAACAATGTGCGAATACATCGCTCCTCCGCTGCAATGTACATCGCTCCTTAACTTTGCAATGCACGCAATGTATTGCAAAATTCATTAGTGTCTTATGTAGTGTTATAAATATTTGTTTACTAACCTACTAACAATATGTGGCTTACTTTAACGCTGCCGGATCTAATAGCGCCCTTCACCTGGACGTGTACCCGTACTTCGATGACCTGGAGGTCTTCGAGTCCCCCCCTCCCCGCTACTTCCTCAACTCCAGCCCAAAAACCCGGAAGACCATTGCTATTTGCCTTGCTCTTCTACCGTCCTTACTTTTCCTATACGAAACTTAAATGATCCTTGAAACTAACAGGTACGTAGTAGGGTTTAGATGTAGGCATTTTATTGGTGACTTCTGTAAAATTTGTCAAGTTGAGTTTTCTTACGATGTTTTCCTCCACCGAAAAGCAAATGATAATTAATTTCTTATACGTCACAGAATTATTAGTTTCTAGGCTAATTATTACAGTATGGAGTTTTTTGCTAGTCGGTTCGTATTCACGTAGTGAGGAAAGGCAAATAAAAATTTTCGTATCCTTATATCAACCGTTTTATTTTTCAGATAATCATGATGGGCATCTTTGTCCACGCAGCCACAACGTCAATTCTTCGATGGAACGTGATGTAATACTATGTCATATATCATTAATTATTAAAAAGTAAAAAAAAAATGTATTTGTCAATTGTTCAAACGTAGCATTTATGTAACGATTCTTTTATGACCACGCGTCTCGTGTATCGCCTATCTCAGAATCTTTATGAAGTTACGACTTGTAGAATACATTGAGATGTACCGTCGTGTTTAGTATTAAGTAAACTTTACCGTTATGGACAATACTGCTTAGTACTTTAAGGTTTATTGGATATCCTATGACGTTGGTATCTCGATGTTCGACGTTCGCCTTGCCGCGTGGAGTGAACGAAACGATTTTGGTGCCATAACATTCGAATATTCGTAATTGTTGTAGATAGGAAACTATTTTACTATTATTTTTGTATCTTTTTACATCTTTGTTCCGTTATGTTTGCTAGCAGGGCTTATAGATAATGTGGACACTTCAAGTCCGCGGAACGCTGTTCTTAACTACCGTTCGTTTCTAACATTATGTGCCAAACGTGGAAAAAGCTATTCTTACTGTCTTATGAGTTTCTGATTTGAACATACCACTGCCATTTATGTTGCTTTTTATATTTTAGTTATGTATGTGAATGACGTTCCTTTAAATATCTGAGGCAACGAATGTACTATTTTAAGTAGTTAGATTTGTGTTATATAAAGATCTTCATGAATCTTTGTACATTATATTGAGGAACATCTGCGGTGGCATTTAACTTAAATTTATCGCCAGTGATTGTTCTATTCCGTGTTACGTTATATTTTATAGATAGAAAATAATGAAATAAAACAATCATGAATGAATATGATTGTATAGCTTGTTAAGAATATATTATATATAAAAAAACATCTATTCCAGAATACAATATTTAAACGGTTAACTGTACTGAGATCAGTACTCAATACTATTTCAATTGAACCTGCCTATACTATAATCTTTCTATATGTGTAATTCCGCTAAGTAAACAAATGCAACTAACATTAAGAAATAAATAATGTAATAAAAACAAGTGAATGTTTTTTTTTTGTACTCATTCCTTCTCCTATACAACTATATTATCTGAAGGGTGCTTTCACTCTTTGCAGCAATCTCTCTCGTATGCCCCTTTTGTTGCAGTCATCAAGCCAGTTGACACACCGTTTCTCCACATTGTAATAAATGTCATTAGGCACCACGGTAACGAAGGGATCCTGTACACTAGGTGTCAGAACCAAAAAGTCGTTTTTACCTTTATGTTGTACAAATGGCCGCTCTAACGCCGCAGAGGACTTCTTTGCCAGTGACTCTTGCAGTTCATGTTCAA
Source organism: Clito sp. Burns02 (assembly GCA_018250795.1). NCBI lineage: Eukaryota > Metazoa > Arthropoda > Insecta > Lepidoptera > Hesperiidae > Clito > Clito sp. Burns02. Next base: position 4,517 of record DWOF01000310.1, on the reverse strand, counting down.
CTATGGCCGGCATGTCATCTCGTACTTCGACATCTGGAGTTATTACAACATCACCTTCCCTCAAAAAGTGATCGACGTTGACAGTTCTACGCCTGGGTATAAGCCGCAGTGCTCTCAGTATGACCCTCAAACGATCAGTATTACTTAAATCATCAAAATCATTCAATTTATACGCTCGAATTTCCACCACCCGTGATTCCACTGTAAAAGCTGTGATAAGACATATGAAGATTACCTGAAAATAACACATAGAATTTTATAAAAAATCGATACATTTTTATATAAAATATTGTCTTTATACACATACTTTGAGCATGTATAGTTTGTATGTAAAATTTGGTGACATAATTTCCACACAGAATTGTGACTAGGAAAAATTCAATACAACAAGAGTTTTTTATCGCAACGAATCAATTATTTGCAATTCAACTGTGAAATGAAGAAATACCGAAAAAGCACAGTTGTATGTGTAATAGCAAAATCAGTAAACGACCGTACCTTGATGTTAAATGGTCACTACTACCCATGGACATATTGATAACACTTGTTATTTTGTTACTACGTACTAAGTAATAAATGTTATAAAAGCATATTCTATTAACAAATATCATATTCAACAAAGAAAATACCTACACGACTTTGTCTTGAAAAAAACTAGGCCAACGTTGGCTACGATTTTCAGGGACCCGCCCATTGGCCTATATTTCGGAAAACTCCGCACAAATAAAAATATATATTGTCGGCTATAACCACGCGTCTATACCTACATACGAGTATTTCTATTGTTACAACTTTACAGGGTATTAAGTCTTCATAGAAAAACATCTGTAAATGTAGGTTCCTGCGATAAATAAATTTATAAATCCTCACCCCACGGACCACGCCTTGGCAAGCTCCGCCCTCTGAGTTCCTAAATTTTTGGCCTTACTAGGTCATTTGGCAAGTCGTTACATCGTAAAGCTTGTAGGCATTTACTTGCCTCTAAGTAGGTAACAGTACTTAGGTGCATACATGGTTCTAAATAGGTAGGTATGAATTAAAACAAGAGCTAAAATTTAAATACATTTTTTTCCGTTCCATTAAAAAAAACCCTACCTAGTACCTAGTAGCATCGAAAATGTGTTCTGTATTTAAGGTTTTAAGGGTGGTTTCCTTGGTGCTGGACGGCGTCAAAGCCACTTCAGTCCGAGCTTTCCGTTCATGCAGTCGTGTTCGTTCGATATCTGTATACATTGTAAGCTCCTGAAACCAATCTTTAAATATACTTCATTTTCTATTTTCACTTCAAAGTGCTTATAATCAACGCGGCTTGGCTTCTCATTGATACGATTTTCAAACTTTTATTTTGATGAACGTTTAGAGATTTCTCGACCGGTAAAAGTCGTAAGAAGAAAGATGCGTCTATTTACGAAAATTAATGCAGTACTCATTTATTTGTTTCAATTGTGTACATCCGTGCGTTTGATGCCTACAGCCGTTTATAGTGAAGGACGTTTAAAATGGCCAAGGCTGTATAGTAAGTATTTCTATCTTAACTTTATTTCCTCTTTAAATTCTGAAATCTAGTGTTTTACGTGTCATTCTGTATGTTTTAAATAATTTAGCTATAGGTTAAACGTGCCCAAAGTAAGAAAATTTGTTATTTTTTATGTTACCTTTTACTATAGATTCATAATTAAAATCTTTGTGCTGTACCATAAATCGGTAATAAACATTAAAGATCTACTCAATAAAAAGTATAACAGTAACAAACACATTAGATTTTATTCACATACAAACGACTCGTGAAAATCAACTTTTCACCGCCTCCGAGCTCCGCTCTTCCGTTATTAAAGTAGTAGGTATTCTTTCGATCTACATTTTCTTAATTTAAAAACAGCTTGGGCGCCTATCAACGATGCGGTACCATAAAACGTCCATAAAACCCTCATCATGAATATAATCGGACGGTAAGGAAGTACACATGCGTGAATTCAGTAAATACAACACACGTACCTACATGCGAATGTTACGTTGTCTAGTACCGAATTTTTTTGGGAAAATTCCAATTATTCAAAACTAAAACGTATAAAAAATAAATAAGTACCAACTACAAACGACGCGAAAGGGCCACTGCGATTTCTCCGATTATGGTGAATCCCTTAGTACGAGTTTCATCGAATGTCAAATACGTTCATCGTCACTCGAAATCGTATCGTACTGCCAACATAGACATCGCGTGTAAATGTATGAGGAACTCGTAATGTCTGTATGTCGGCAGTACTGATTTCGAGTGACGATGAACGATGAACATTCGATGAAACTCGTACTATGGGTACAGAATTTCTGGCACAAATTACGAGTATAGCATGAACGTAGTTATGGGAAATCGCGTCTGAAACTTTCCGCTATTCTGTGGCGGTTTTATTAGTGAGTCAAAGTCGCGGGCAGACACCCGGTACAACGTAAATAAGATGTTACTCTCACACCGGTAACGTTTAGTTCCAATCAGAAATAGTGCACATTTACTTACCTACACATAAATATTTTCCTTAACCAAGTTTATTTTTAAACCTTAACGCATACGTTCAAAGAGCCGGTGATAATTCGTTTCTGTATATTTATTTGAGCTTACGTCATAAAATTTCTTAAAAAATCACATATGGTCTTTGGTGTTAGAATATATTGATTTTGCTATATCATTAGGCCAGACATGTACGGGGTACCAAACCTCCTATCCTGAAAAGAATTTTCATGTTATAGGTATCTACTCCTTCTAACAATTAAACCTTTAATGAACTGTACAATTATAAGTTTTTGTTTTTATTCCAGATCGATGCTATAAAAATATACTTTTGGGAGTTGTTATCCTGAGTTTTCTAACATTTACATCCGATCGACGTAAGTCTTACCAAAAGTGTTACCTTACCTACGAGTATATTCCTATTTAAAAATTTATTCTAAACTAGACAAGGTGAACTTCGTAACGCTTATATTTGCAATGTTCAATAGAGCCTCTGTACGCTGAAGGAGAACCCAATGACGTATATGAGGAGCCTTCTATAATAGACAGGGAGGAATTTCTAAGGAAATCAGAAGAGTGTCAGCGGAAACACGCATCTTTTGTTAAAGAAAACGGTAAGCATTTTTTTACATTGTTATTTTCACCAAGGAAGGTAAGTATACGTAATAATAATGAAGTTCTCTTAACAATTTATCTGCTATAGGTACGGTACAGCGTATTTTATACAAATTTCTATATTAAGGTTCGAAGGGCAATCGCTACTGATTATAAAGGCGTCGCCGCCCGGAGTTGTTTTAGCGCAGTTTACGTTGCCAATAGCAACTCAAAATCTACCAAAGAGAATTTAATCACTGCGTTATACTGTTTTGACTCACACGTCATTTACTTCATCCTTCGTCAAAGTTCATCCGTGTCGTAGTGAATCTTAGAAAAATTTAATAGTTAAATTAAATCCAATAGTAGACTGGTTTGGTGGCATGGGTGAAGAGGAACCGGCGACACTTGAAGGGCAATTTTTCGAATTCGCAAAGCTGTTGGACAACAAACGGGATGGGACCACGATCACGCTATACCGGTCAGACTTCTGGATGCGACAAGCTAAAGTCCTCGACGACAGGAAACTAACTATGACGGATACTGGAATATTGTTCAACAAGTTCAGGTACCTATAAACAATGTATGCAGTTCCGTGTAAGTTAAAGAAAGGGGGGAAAATCATTTTTCATGATTATGACGATGGGAGAGAGATAACTAAGTCACTATTGATTTCAAGTCCCGGGCCCGGGAGTCAGGGTAAAATGATTAAATCCTTTAAACAATACCTAATCATAATCTTAATTATCATCTCAATAATGTGAATAACAAGATAGTTCAATAATAAGAAAGGCGTTCAAAACACCCTTCAAGACTGGCAACGCATGGGCAACTCCTCTGGTGTTGCAAATGTCCATAGGCGACGGTGACGACTCACCATCAGGTGATCCGTCTGCCTGTTTACCAGCTGTAACATAAAAAAAAATAGTACCTACCTACTAAAGCTCGATAAATAGCAATTTTGGTTAATTACAGTAAAACTGAGCTGGATTGGGACGAGTGGCTGGAATTTTTGAAAGATCTGTGCGAATTAAAGGAATTGGACGAGGAGAAAATGCAAGAGACACTGACTAACTGCGGCCTCCCAGGACAGACTCCTGTACAAGTCCCACAATATCGAGACTTCTTCCTAACTTATAAGCCCAAAGAGAAAGCACTGTTCTAATTTTATTCAACTCTAATAATGTAATACTGTAATAAACATGCAATGTAATAAACAGTTAAATAAATATAAATTAAGAAAAAAGGCATTAATTTCATTTTGAAACTGAACTACCTACCAATGTTATAGGAGTACCTACCTACTTTACCGTACAACACTCACGTGTTTGCTTTCATGAAGCATCTAGGTATACTAATATTATAAAGCTGAAGAGTTTGTTTGTTTGTTTGTTTGAACGCGCTAATCTCAGGAACTACT
>DWOF01000309.1:0-11107 GCA_018250795.1 Clito sp. Burns02 | reverse complement strand
GAATAGACCATTTATCGAGGAAGGCTTTAGGCTATATTTCCACGCGGACGAAGTCGCGGGCGTTTGCTAGTGTTAAAGAAAACTCAAGGTATTTTTTAAAACACATTTTATTAAAAGAACTTAAAAGTTGAATAATGTCTATTTGTCTTATATGATCTTTGTCCTACATAGGTATGCCTAATAGATTTTTAAGAAAAGTATTTTCAATACTTTTTCTTTGGCATTAAACTTTCTACGGCAAAACATAAAACTGAAAGAAGCCAACCGGTAAATAACACTGCGTAGCAACCCGTGTAATGTCCTAAACTTATAGGAATGTCATTATTATCGGGACACTCATTTGATGTTTTCTTACCAGTATTATTCGAATATATTTTCGCAATAACTCCAGCTTCTTTCAGTCTCGTTAGAACAGAATTTAAGGAATTCGCAAGAGGTGAATATTTTTTGAAAAATAATACAGTTGGACTGGTAATAATAACTTGGGGCAAGATGTGAAGATTTCTATTTGGATTGTGTTTCAAAAACATTTTAGTTGTTTCTGGATTCATTGCCAACACGAATTTTGATCCCTCGGACATTTTTATCATTCTTGGATGTATTTCATTACTCTCCACATCTAACCAATCATCATAAACCAATGGGTAGTCCATGAAGTAGTCTCTAAGCCCTAGTCCACCTCCAAATGGATACTTTGACGCTATGGCTTCTTCTATTGTCACGAATTCTGGAGAATATACATCGGTTTTTAGGGAGTCTATCAAATATACCGTATATAATGTTCTTATCAAAAAACAATACCATATCCAAAACAATGTCATACATAGAAGAGCATTATTTGCAGGAAATGTATTCACAGGTAAACCCATACATATTTCCCACGAATGAAAAATTATACCGTCAGGAAGAACAACATTCAGTTTACGTTTCAACGATGACAATACGTTACTCTTAACAGACATTGTAAATACAACGACCATTATGAACGAAACGCATAATGCGATTCTAACCTTTGCCTGAAAAGGCCGTAATAATTTCAACGATGATGGTTCAACCTCTGAAGGATGGGTGACCCATGCGACATTAACAACAGCGTAATCAACAGACATCTGAAAGGTAGTGAATCTTTTTAGTGTAACACAAGCGGACGTCATAGAGAAATTAGCCCATTCATAATACACATCACCCAAAGAACCAGACCAGGTGCCATTCTCTTCAAGTTTACCCCAGCCGTTACCAATACGCGGTGTCATCGTCTTTAGAGTGAAATTTAATGCCTTCGCAACAACACGTAGCAAGTCACCATCTGAACCAGTCGGAATCCCGCTAGTCAAATTCATGTACGGAAGCTGATTGAAAGTCGAAACGATTACTTGGCACTCGTGTAAGTTCTTTAACTTCGGAGGAAACATATTTCGACACTTCAGATGTCCATGTATAAAACATGAATCCCAGTTTTTCACTTTGCTAGGACGAGTGTTCTTACAGTCCTCGGAGTCAAAGTATGTGTAGCCAGTCAGTTCGTTTTCTTTTCGGTCTTTGATTATTAGGACGATGTTTATGATCTTGTAATTCCAAAAAATATTAACGGCATGAGATTCGTTACAATTCTTTCGGTGTTTAGATTGACATACTACGATGAAGGCTCCAGTGTTATCGAATTGATGTCTTTGCATCCAGGTAAGTTGTTGCGCGACATCTTGTAGGTCGGTTGCAAACAAAACGTATTGTTTTGTTTTCGAGACGAACTTTGGGTAGAATGAGCCGCGACCCACAATCACGTTCTTTTGGTAAGAGCGCAGGAAGATATCAACACTGCATAATAACGTTGAATTAAATAGAACAAACGCGGCATTATGCCACTGAAAATTGTGCGCGGCTATTGTTGCAGCACTTACAGCAAATTTTTCACATTCGGAGTAATTTGCCGGTGAAAGCATTTCGGATGATTCGTGTTAATAGTTTCAGGGTTAGTTTCGAAAGAACTCAATTGAATATATTGTGGTGGAAAATGTTGTAAGTAGGTACTTCCTACGTTATAGCGTAGCGATGTTATCGTGGCGTGAAATCATCGTTTTACAAATGGATCAGATAATGGGAAATGGTTGGCTCATAGAATTTTATTATAGTTAACTAACTGACTTTTAATGTATTTTTTGTTGGACAATTTCTCATTTTCTATTTGTTACATTATTTGATGGTATTTATCAATTATAGTAGGTATTGAAGAAAATTGGTGCGTATGCCACCTGTTAAGTGGCCACAAGCCACTGCTTCCACACTGAATTCTAAGTAGGACAAGATCCTATATGATAAAAGTAATTTTAAACTTTAACTAATTTTATTATAGTTTAGATGAGGTGACACATCCTAAGGTTGTATTGTTGAATTGTATCTCTCACTGCGGCAAACACGAACCGGATGTTATTAGTATCTGAAATAAAGCAAAAAGTATTCTATTAAAATATTTGTGTAGGTATTCTAAGTAATAGGTTGTTGTTCGTGCACGGATTGAGTAGAAAATAGGTAAAATGCAACGTAAGTGCAATAAAGTTTTGATGCTATTGCAGCAATTAAAGGTTTTACAAGCAAAGAGGATAGATGTAGGAAAGTAAAGTTGTAGGACGCCATGCATCGGTGAGTTAAATATATGAAATATCACTGAAAATTTATTTTTAATGTTTTTTCATGCTAAACTAAAATAATAAAGTTATCTATTATGAAATAACAGAAGTTTTAAAAGAAAAGAAAAGAGGGGATAGGTATACCTACAATTTGATTTACGTAATGAGGTATGATAGATTATATCTGGTATCTAGTATTATTTAACAACTTAACTTTTTTATAATTTTTGTACTACAACTTCTGTATTTTCACATCATAATTTTCTTGAGTTGCGAGTATCCAATTATATAACACACTGCCATCTATTAGAAAAAAAATGCATCTTTGTAGTAAGATAAGTCTATCGTGGTGTGATGTAGATTAGTCTTAAGCGCTTACGTTAATTGTCTGTAGATGGCGTTCATCGCGTATATAATGCAGAAGTCCCAAAAAATCAATGTGTGATAAATAGGCCAAGTGCGAATTTTGATTTTTAAATTACATATCTCATTCTGAGAGTAACTAGCTGAACAGTCTGCAAGATGAAATTTTGTACTGAGAAGTTTTAATTAATATTTTGTGTAAATTTAAATAACGCACATCGGGCTTTGGAAATCGATAATAAAACGTTTCTCTCACACATTGCGGGAGAACTGACAAGACAGCCTCAAAATGTCCATAGGTACTGAGTGACAAAGACGTCTCTATAAAGGAGAGTTTTCCAAAGCCGATGTGCTTTATCACTGAGTTAAGGACTGGTATTTGGGATTAGAGGGGTAGGGTTTTGAGTTCAATTAAAGAATATATAACAAAAACAACGCACATAGCTGAAAAAAATTATATTTTATGAGAAATTATAATTTACAATATTACATACAGGCATCCATCTTCAGTCGAAACTTAAGCTAAAACTCTCACAATCTCACGCAAAAGGTAAAGCAACGTTAGACTATAATATAGTTATAGCAACTTGTGTATTCATTGCCCAATCGTAAAAACAAACAGGTAAGAAACACACCAGTTCACGAAATTCAGTCGTTCCGTAAGGAAGTACTCCCGGCGGCACGGCGTGCGTGGTGCGGCGTGGTCCGCAGACCCCACTATACCAGCCCGAAGTTTCGGGACTCTAAACATCGACTTTGTGCTCGTCTTGTGCGATAAATTAACGACTTCAATCTCACTATTCTCTATCTATTCCGATAAATGCACGATGTCCGATAATAATCATAAAATACCAAAAACAGCCGCCTGGAGCGCTCGAAACTTCGGACTAGGGTAGGCTCTCCGACTTCAACTTCACTGCTTTAAATATATCTCCAACTCGAAAACAATATACTTAATGTCGACAAACATTTTACTTGTATCAGTCTCTGTATCAAGGTTGCTATCGATAGTGGTAATGTATAGTAGAAATTATATAAATACGAACAGTCGTGCACGCGATTCAATCCTAAGTTTTGTTTTTAACGACGCGATTGCATACCGATTGGACTACACGTAAATGGGCTTCCTACCTTCAAAAATGAAATACAAAAAGTTGTATAAACATCTAAATAAAATCTGTAGTAATAACTATGTCTGATATACAACACACTTTGGTACGTAGCTAGTAAATAAATTGTGCGATCTAAGTACCCGTCGAAGGTCGATATAGAATGTCATTAGTAACTTTGTATTAAATAAATAAAATACTCTATTATAACAAACAAATAATCTGATAGAAAATTTACATTATATAAAAAGCTCTATAATAAAAATCTAAATTAATATTTGGGATTAGTTAATGCCATTCCGAGCAGAAAGGTCTCATAGAAATGCATAATAAATCTCTGAAACAAGGGGACAACATGGAACCAGTGAGGCCGCCGAGTACGGAACGCACGCCGCGCCTGCGTCGCCTGTCACGAACTGCACGAACATAACATAGTTCCTATGTACAGGGCTTACACAGAGATTGCACATTAGTGGGTAACATCAATAAACAATTTCAATATTGTGCGCTAAGTTTCAATATTAACTTATATTGAGCATATCCGACAGCTGTATCTTAAATAAAGCATACAGTTTTGCTATTGACAGTATCGGAACTTATGGTATGCTTAATTCTGACAGAATCGAGTAGCTCAAGTTGCAAATACAAAAATCAAGTCACAACAACAAATAAGTTAATACAAATAAGTTATAATCTTCAAAATAGAAACTTTGTTTCTTACTATATATAAATTAACTAAACAGTAACACGAAGCAACACACTAAATTAAGCATAGCATAATAAAATACTCTAAAATATGGAAAACAATCATAAACATTGTATATCTGTTTGTGCTTTACGTTACAATAAAAATTTGCCAATAGCAAAACTTGGCACTGAACTGTCAGCTCAATTCACTCAGCACATTTAGACCCAAATGTACAATATATTACATTTTTGTGGTAAAAGCTTTTGTGCAAAAAACATCAGTATCGGTTTTTACAAGTCACATCTCGCTTTATTGTTATTAAACCTGGATTTCTAGTAAAAAAAGTTTATATCAAATGCTTCAAAAATTTCCTTACACAACTAACGTAGTTAACTTCCTATCGACATACGTCTAGCTGAATGTAATTCTCATACACGGATAACATTAGGAAGAAACCAAATACACCAGACCGCCGCGTACACAAGCCTACAGTCAACGTAAACATCCTGCCAAGTCAATCGTGTAATAACACCGCTTTAAATATAAACTGCTTAAATAATAACATATATCAAGTAACAAAATTCCAATGTACAAAAGTAACGCAATCATCGTTGAAATAAAATAAATGTATAAAGGTCAAGCCAACAGAACACGGTATCGTAGTACGTGCGATCAATGGGCTCAGCGAGTAGCTCGGCGCGAACTTCATTGGACTAGTTTGTTCGAATCCATCCGTCTGGACATAATAAATGTATACTAATGTAGAAAGATATTATGGCAACAAACTTTACAAAAATCCTAAAACAATGACTAAAAGCAGCTCACGACGAGGCCACGACTCGCCGTAACTTTTAAAATGCACAATTTAATAATCACCGATACAGACACATACATAAGTCGTGAATAACTTCATCATAAAAAAACATGTCAAAAAACCTGAGGCGTCGTGAAGCGCGACGCGCCCCCGCACGTGCTTACTTCTGGTTAAATGACTTACAATCTAACCTTATCTTCTCGTAAACCTTTAAGATGAATAAGTTCGTCCGTCCGATCTCAGTTCGTGAATTTACACATACTGTCGTGAAGTGATGATGTTTAAATTATGTGTTACACACAATCACAGATTTGTGTCAGGAACCGCGTCGGTGTCGCTTAGACGAGGTTGTACTCCTTCAGGTTGGATTGTAGGATGGTGTCCTTCACGGCGGCGAACACGAACCGGATGTTCTCGGTGTCTGCAAACAACACTCGCATTATTAATTTATCTGCCACTATTACACCGTTAGCGGTTTCGAATATCCTAAGCACCTTAACCGTTCTACGCCACTTAATAATGGCGGAGGAAGAAAAGGCTTTACGCCCAGTATCAACTGTTTCGTTCAGTTGATTGTAGCGAGCAAGTATTTGCCAATAAAGCGTAGCGGATTGTACGAGCTAGAGCGCAGCGGAGCAAATGAAGGCTTTTTACGGCTTTATTGATTTTTTAAAGAAGTCTGCCACTGCGGTGAATTCTGATCAATTGTAGTTAAAACTAAATCTGGTCCGTAAGGGCAACGTTAGTAACGAAACTTCTGTAATATAAATTTATTAATATTTGTTGTTTTATTAAATTAGTAACATTTGTAGGAAGCTTTTGTAATCACAGATACAGTCGATAAACGCCTTTTTAAATTCATTATTTACAGTATTTACAAGAGGTTTGCTCGAGGAAGTTACTTTGGAGACAGGTTTGTTTAATTCAACCTGTATTTTATTGTCTGTATGAATAACATAATATGACATACTATGAATGCAAACAAGTATTCGAAATCTAACAACATAACTATACAAGCTACTATTTAAAATGTAATAACTATAGTCCATGCAAAACATGCTAATAAAAATAAGAATAAAAAATAAAACATACACCAAACAGTGAAATAATTTATTTTAAGTAATAAATATAGAATATATATAAAATTACAATATATATGACAAAATAACAACATAAATCATGCTAAATTGAACTCCTTGAGGGCAGATTGCATTATAGTGTCTTTCACTGCACAAAACACAAGTTTAATGTTTTCCGTGTCTTTAAAAATATCCAAAGCAGCATGCAAAAAGAAAAAATGAATAAGAAGTACGCGGTACGAAATTACGTGAGATTTTTTATATAAGAAACATGTGCAACAGAATGTAGAGACGTCTAGTAACATAGAAAGAGCGTATACATGCGTAATTTTTGTTTTATATTAGAAGAGTAGCAAATAAGCATGTAGCCCGCCTAATGTTAAGAGGTCACTTCAGTCTTTCCGCACTATATCCACCCTCAAACACTTTCTTGAGGTACATATTATTTGTTATCTACTTTCAGTTGTTAAACGCTGTAAAAGGATTGTATCGCGTTCTAAGCTGTTCTAGCTGTTAGCTACATTGAATGTTAAAAGACTTCCAATGTAAGCTGCTTAAAGGCTTACACTTGCTGAGGTGTGTCATCGTCGAAGCCGAGTTATAAGGGACTGGGAGATTTAAGTAACTACTAACATTTAAACTATTACACTTGTACAGCTTTTACGGAGCTATGGTTCTTGCAATTTACGAGTGCAGGCGGACCTGGTTATGGTAAAGACCTAACTGGTCACCATAAATAGAAAATAAATCTGCGCATATTCCTTGCAAGCAAACACAAACAAGAACGGCCCATGCTCTTAAATTGTAATAACTATAGTTCATTAATAATGACAACTTATTTTTTAATTATATTGTAACTCCATGCTATGTAGCGTCTATACAGCTTAAGCTAAAATAACGTGATCACCACTACGCAAAAATGCAAAAGCTTAAAAACTCAAACATGCATAGTGAACATACATAAATTACGTTATATGAACTTTTCCTAGACCCATATCATTTCCCTTGAATTATGAGTATTGTGACGTAATTTACGAATGTTCCTTAACAAGCAAAACAAGACACCATAACAAGCAAAACAAGACACCAAGCAAGACTCAACACGCAATATCAATAGCTAACATAGTACTACCAGCTACTTACCAAACAAATCATTCCATGCAACTATCATCAGGAGTAGTTACCTCCTGTGGATAGTAAAGCTTCAAAGTGCTAATAGGATATATATAAATGACATAGTATTCCTACACCGCTTGTGAAGCAAACTCAGTACAATGAGATGTTTAATTAATAACATTCACTTTTTAACCCAACACCAATGTATGACGGAAAATTATAAAGCGCCATTCAGCTGTCTTAAACGTTTAAGTAAATTTATAAGGTTTAGATTAAGTGGTCATTTTATTATTTAGTAAATTTAGTAACTTTTTAAATTATATATTTGTGTAAAATTTCTAGATTACATGGATACAATTTGTAACAAAAATGCACCAATATTTAATTTTATTAAGAGAGTGAATTATTTTAATAAAATGTTATGTTTATTTTGTCCGTACATTATAATCACTTACCTCTGAGAAAAATATTCATAAAAATTAAATTTAAGTTAAAATACATATAAACAATATTATGAGAGCGTCGAAATGACAGTCCCCCGAAAATGTGAAGTCCAGCAATCTGCAATTGTGCAGCGTGGCTAACTCGATAGACTTTTTATGTAGAATTGCAGGCGAGAACATAAACTATCTTAAGTGGTCAATGCGGATGTGGATGTCCTCAAAAATGTTAATATATGGATAGTACTTATGAGGATTAAGGTCGAAAGCTCGAGTATTCTGATACTATGGTATCTCCCGCACCACCACTCGCATACGAAACACCAGAACCCACTCGAGTTCCTGGTTAACGAGAGTCGGTAGCGGTAGGTACCTCCCAGCGAACTGTACAAGTTCCACCACCAATTGATTGATATCTGAACTAACCTGTTGCGCACGTGAAGTGCGAATAGATGATCTTCTCGGCGTCCGGATTGAGGTCGACGAACATCCGCAGTATGAACTCGCGCGCCGCACTCGCGTCGCGCTGCGGCCCTGCACCGAGCGAAACAACACTAGCAATCTACTTGTGTACGAGCGAGATACAATATAGTTGGAAATCTAGCATTACTACAAACACTCGTATATTCTAGCGGTAATCTAGCGTTCACACTGTAACATTCATCTCTCTTAGGAGTTCAACCTGTTGCCGTGGTGAAGTGTGAGTAACACGACCGGTCTGGGTCGGGGTTCTCCTTTAAATATTTCTGAAGGATAAACTCTCTCGCTGGTATGGGATCCTGTTTTGGCCCTGACAAATGTTAGTGAATCTGTATTTAATATACATTCTCTAATATAGTACGAATCAGTGTGTACTAATTTAATTAAATTTTTTGACATTTTTTTTGGCTTTAGATTTTTATTTCTACGAAGATGAAATTTTGAAAGGTGAATTAAGTTCGGTTTAGTGTCCTAGTTCATGGAATTGTTCTTGTTCTAAAAATCATAGAGTTGAGCTATGAGTGAGAAATGTTATACTATCCTTCGAGTTAACAATAACCTACCTACTGTATAATGTAAAAGAATTTCCTGTGAAAAGGTCAAAATTGTGTCAGGGTCAAAATTGACAACCAAAACAATACATACCATCATATTCGGGGAAGTAGTCCACGAGATGGGAGTACATGATCTTCTCTTCGAGCAAATCCTTTTTGTTGAGGAACAGAATAACCGACGAGTGCTGGAACCACGGGTATGTGATGATGGTTTTGAACAACGCCTTCGACTCCTCCATTCGGTTCTGAAATTGTATAATTCACACAAAGTTAAACTAACTGACATGAAACTTTTTAAAATTCTGTCTACTATTTTTTTATCAGTCAATCCCATGATAAGTTATATTTCAGTCTTTGTGTTATTTGAATTTTTAAGTTATAACATTATACTGTTTTATTAGAATTGGTTCAGTAGTTTTTTGTGTGAAAGGCTAAAAAAATATACAGATACACATAAACTTTCGCATTCATATCAATGTATGAAATCAACTAACTCGAGCTCAGCGGTTACATAACATTATCTCAGCTGCAATTTGCCATAAAATAAGTTATGTTGGGTATTGTTTTACTATAAGGCAAGGTGACTGTTCTTTTACGAAACTTTTCTTAAGTAGGTTCTTTATCTAACGTTACGTAAAGAATATGTAGTACTGTTTATCTCAGCAATGTGATACAACCACACCTTAAATGTACTCGTAATGTCACAATTTTTGTTGTAATCAAAAATTTTGTAGATGTCAAGGGCGAGAGATATAAAGATTTGAGTATTTTATCTCCGTTTTGAAATGATAAGAGAACATTTCAGATAATAATATGGTTCTGAAAGTATTATGTTTGACATTTCCAATATTTTAAAGGTAATATTTTTGTGTTTCAATCCATGAGTTTCTTCTAGCAACCTAAAAACTAAGTATTAAAGTTAAGAACACAACAATAAGAGTCTCACCTCATTTTCAGATTCGAATAAAATTTGATCATATTCACTAAGGGCTACTAAGAATATGATAGATGTGACATTTTCGAAACAGTGAATCCACTTCCTTCTTTCGGATCTCTGACCGCCCACGTCCACCATCCTGCGAAGTATATCAAATGTTAAAGAGTTGCATACTACTGAGTACTAATTTTGGACACGAACAATATGTCAGTTTAGTGCAGTCTAGATATCTACTAATCCGTGACTTCTTTGCAGTTTATAAGACTGTGAACCTAAACGTGCCTTTACGAGAATCATTTCTCATTTTTTAAAGAGTACAAGCACCTACCTGTTGATTTTGCAGTCCATAGAGATGCACATTCAACCTCAAATAAAACTACACTTATAGAACGCTACATACATAGTTAGTTACCTTTTGCTACAAAACGAACTTTGCTTGTAGCGTTGCAACTACTTAACTTGCAGCATTTTTAGATCGTCTTTGATGTCCATCGACGGAACTTCAATCTAGCTAATGCACCCTAATAGAATATTATTAAATTTTTACCTTACATTATTATAACAAGAATATTTTAGTAAGCGCTACGGTGGTTAAAAAGTGTATGAAGCAGTTGTTAGTGAAATAACACATTAGTATGTATAGAACTTAGGAATTCTGCGATTAATAAAACTCTTAAAAACAGCACACAAGCAGATCAATGGTATGAAAGAAAATAAGAAATGGAAATGAGGATTCAGTGTGAAAAACGCATGCATATCTCAACACTAATCCAAAATTTTATCCCGTAAACTATAAGCTACAAGTATTTTAACCATATTCTAGTAAACATAATCTATACAATATATAAAATCCTTTGTCCTGAATGACTGATTGATCAACGCACAGCCTAAACCGCTGATCGT
>DWOF01000308.1:0-11112 GCA_018250795.1 Clito sp. Burns02 | reverse complement strand
ACCAGTAGTTCCTGAGATTAGCGCGTTCAAACAAACAAACTCTTCAGCTTTATAATATTAGTATAGATACTAATACTTATACTAAATTATATTCTAAACAAATCAGTAGATAACGAAATAACATGTAAGAGGCCGTCAATCTAGTTAATATTCCGAGTATTATGTAAATAAACACAACAAGCTTTTATTCAATAACACGTTTAAACGCTTCAGCCGTTACCTATCTGTTGTGTAAACTCAATTAGTGTATTGTCGCTAAATACAATACCTATTGTATAGGTAAACGGTTATTGTTTGAAGTTAAATCGATATTAATCGACTATAAAGCCTTATAAAGTTTGTATGACAATTTATATAATTTGACTGTAAGCGCCAACTACCTACTGCCGTAATCGAAAAGAGAAATATGTATTACGTATCTATTATGTAGGTACATTCCTGTTGATTAAGTACCTTCGTCTTTTATTTATTACCTACTTGAGTACATGTAACTTTTTATGAATTGCCGTGTTACGTTTATACAGGGCACCACTTACAGGTAGTAACTGAGAGTCGCTTCTACTTTGCATGCAACTAAACGCAATATTAACCGACTTTTTATCGCTGGAAAATCCTACTTAGTAACTAGTATTACAAAGTAACCGATATTTTAAATCCACATGTTTAAAACATTGTCTTCAATTTTTCTATTAAAAATATAAAAATGTTATTACAACTGCGTAAAATTCATGTAAACATCAATGACCCGACCACATTGGATGTTGGCGCCTACACAAATATCACGAGCAATGTTTTCTTACCACTCCATCGCAATATTTGCTCTGTAGAATTTGTAGACGCATTATATGCCCCGTCCTTGAGTCGATGCGGGTTAATAATATTTGTAATGGCACGATTTTATTGTTGGAAGCACTCGGAGCCGATACACGAGTATCTCAAGAGCTAGTGTTTACTGAGGATTCGATTCCTTCATTCTCTTATCTTGTTTAATAGACAAATTACTTCCTGCGAAGTAAAATAATGTCGAACAGATCGAATTCATTTCATGCCTGAAAGAGCGCGGTAAGCCATCTAAAATTAATTTCGGGCAAATAAATCGGAATCCATCTCTTAAATAAGCCCCCAAAAGTTTCCCGCTCAAACTTTCGATAATTAAAACTTGATGAATAGCCGCAGATGTTTGTTGAATGAGTTCTTTTCTAAATTACTTCTTATTAGGTCCAAATTATCGTGAATCTAAGGTTATATTCTTACTTTTTATGGATAGAAACAAGTATACTAAGATCATTTAACTGGAAAATGTAGTAATAGGTAGGTACATGTACAAAATACTATCTTTCTCTTAAGTCTAATCCAATTTGCGTTTTCCTTTCATAGTTTAATCCATAGATATTGGATAGTGATATTCATAGAACCCCGATGGGATACGTCAAGAGGTTCTAAGAGGTTGTATCTCGGGAATCAATAGGACGCGGTTAGCGTTCGAGGGGATTTAGTCGAACCACTGAAACTGAAAAGTAAATAGGGTTGTACCAGGATACTTTTCCGTTTTTTATCTATACAAACTGATTTTATATAGAGCGAAGTCACGAGCAGAGACTATTATGAGTTAAAATAAAAGAAAATACATGTAGTGTTTATTTAATATTGCGTAACTGAAATTAATGCCTGATTTATATTTTCTTTAACATCGGATAAACACACATAGATATGTCGCAAGTAAATGAATTAAGTTTTTAAAGAAATTTCATTAAAGAAAGTACATTTAATTCCACCAGCGCGTAGCAGCCCTCGGCCACAGTCCGTAGGCTCTCTCTACGGCGTAGAGAGCTCTCTGCGCGAGATCGGAGGCTGTAGGACTCGTTTGTGACGCACTCCACTCTTACCATCGCGAGGTTTTACTTTTGCTCGTGTTTTATAGCAATCTCTTTATTCCTACTGCAATATCCAATACTTCATCCTATCTTTTTTCACTCTTAGGGATGAAATTTATAGGGGATGGAATAAAATTTATAAAAAACAAGAATAACTTTCAAACAAAAGTTTAATGTATATTTCATATTAGAGCAAAATCAGCTTGTTTTGATGTCAATAAAAACTTGATCATCATCATCACATCAGCCCTTTCCAGTCCACTGCTGGAAAAAACTTGATAGCTAGATGTAAAATAAAAAAACATTATTATAATATTAATAGCGGAGGCTTTAGTACGTAATACCTATATTAACGTGTTGTTTAATTTATTTATACACGATTAACTCGCTGGAGTTTTTGTGACTAATCAAGTAATGACACGCTCGTAAAAAGATTTAATTGTTCAAATGAATAAGTACGTTCTGCTCATTGTTGTTTTTTTATATCAGTAGAGTAGCAAACGAGCTATCTCATCACGTATTTAGACCGTAGATACCTTGTCCTGTTTGAGTTTGTGGATGTCCATGAGTCCATGATGAAATAAAAATCATAAAACAGCTGGTAACATAGAGTGGAAACAGCTAGAAATAACACCAAAGGGGTCTTCGGCAGAAAGCTGTGTTATTGATACCGCGGGGCAAGTAGGTCGGCGCGGCGGCGCGGATCATCCTGTTACACACGCGAGTGTTCGGCTCCCTGGCCGGTGAACTGCCTGAGCACCAGGGCAACACCACACCTACATATTTATAAGCAGACGGATCCTACGACTGAAGACATCTTGAACCGTTTGAGGTTGCCTGTGGTCATGAATAGCAGTGACCACTTAACATTACCTAGTTAGATTGCTGACGCGTTTGCTCTAAGGATATAAAAAACAATTTGTAATTTCTTTAAATGTTTGACACTAATTATACTATTTAGAATAATTTAGATACACAATACCTATAAGATCTTTCATTATCTTTTCAATATTCAATTTTCAATTTTCTTCACTCTAAAAATGTGTTAGATCCTCGCGATGCCTTTTTCAGTGAAACAATTTTCTGTTCCTTTTATGTATAAATTGACAATATTTAATATTTGATCAATGATCAGGTCGACTGCCATGCCGACTGACCTGACGACCTGACGCTGACCTATTTTTTCGAAGCTTTTCCAATCGCTGTCCACTTCACCGATATACAATACACATAAAATGGAGTTTCTTTTGAAATCTGTGTTCATTCAGTCGTATCTTTCAAAATAACTACGTACCTACTGGCTTCAATAATAAAATATCTATAGGCTAAGTTCAGCTTAAAGATATTTCTGGTTAGTCTTACCTAGCTGCCTCAAAAAACCCATAAAGCCATCTACGATAGGTATGAGTGCTAAAATTATCGACTTACTAAAAACACTGCGTAATTTGTGATCCAAATTGATGGTGACTAATATAGGTAGATACAATATAAAATGAGTAACACACGAGTACCCGATAGGTACCTACGTAAATGGAGTGAGCAATATTTCCGCAATTAATAAACACTGTCAAAACTTAAGTTTTTACGTAGTTTTTGCATCTTTTGTCCTGTCCGTAAGCTTATGATGCTCCGTTCCATTCATTTGGGTTTTCCTAGAACTATTTATAGGTTTTTGTCGTCATTGACTGAATAACAGACATAGGTGTTTAATTTAACGGTTAAGTCTTAAATGGGTAGTTAAAATTCTAAGTAGAATTTAGATGGTTTAAGATAAACAAATCTCAACAAAACAAATAAGGTCATTTCAGAGCAACACCTCAAAAAGTATTTCGCAAATTAATAAGTAAATAAAATTATGCAAAAAATGTTCAATGTTCCTTTGAAAATTCCCGAAACCATTAGCTTCTGAAATAAGTCGCAATCAGATACAATTTGCACCGGCTTGATTACGCCATTCTGAGCGGGAATATTCCCGGGAAGGACGGGAAATTAAATCAATTCCCGGTAATGCGGCGTGTGCTCGCGCTCTACACTCGTACATTTAAATTCAATAATCAACTACTTGTAGTGTGGATTAGCGGACTATACTCGCGTTCGAGAGTTAATTTTCTCATTTTCTTATATCCTAGTCCACCACGCTGCACCAATGCGGGTTGGTGGAGATACGGGCTAGGGGCCAACCTATGTCGGATGTTATTAAACCTCCCATAACACCTCCCACGAGAACGACTGCGCCCGACGTTGCTTAACATACGAGTAGCATGAGATTAGCACAATACGCCAAGCTATTCGCGCGTAGGTACTTAATCCATAGCTCTGTAAGTTTAGCGAGTGGGTCCTGGGGCTCGAAGCTAGTTCAACATAATCCTCTTCAAACAGACCCCGAGATGATCCTGTCCCGGAACTCTCGGCATTAATAAGCAATGAGCTCATTTACATCCCATTCGACATGTAATCCTATATGCAATTTATGAGGAACACGCCTCGTGGAGACTCGCGAGGATTGTGAGAGATTTAAAGTTAAGCGGCTCGGGCGCGGTCGGTACGCGGATGGGTACGCTGGTGGAAAAAAAAAGAAACAAATGGTGAGGAAATCTGCATAGTATTACTATTAACTTAATAGTTTCAGGTAAGTAGTAATTACATCGTAAGCACATTATTACTATTCACGGGATTTTATCACCACTTTACTATTTTCGAGGAGGCAATAAGAACTATCAGCTAAGTACAGCAAGTTTCCTTAGAAGTCTCCGGGTCATTGGCACGCAGCTCTTGGCACGATCCTGTTCGGGTAGTGCCAACATTGGCAACCATTTCCAAACACGTTGCCCACCGCTTATACTCGTACAAATAAAATATTATTTACTCCTCAGACAGACAGACAGTGTAACGCACTTTTAATATAGGTATTTGTAATTCTTGAAAGCTTCTAATTTTATTTTCGTAGAAATTAGCATGAATAGCCTCCGTAATAAATACAGCCTTTTGTATTCTGAAGGAATACATTTCAACATTTCGTAGAAGGCGACAGCTGGTACTGACTGAATAACTAATATTATTAATGTGGAAGTTGGTTTGTTTATTTGTATCGCCCACGCGGTTTAGGTACTAAGCCTTAATCCTATATTAAAAAACAATACATTGCCTTGCTAGGTATGTATAATAATTGGAGTAAATCATCTGCGAGCGATCCAGCGGCGGTCCACCGGAGCGCGGCGTCACGCCTCATTAGCGACACACTATCAAGTTCAAATCAGTGAAGTGTACCAACACTTCGAAGGGTGCAACTGTTACCAGGGACGGCTCCACATACGGGCATTATGGGGTGCAACCCAGAGCCCCCGTAAAATAGACGATTGTGTAATAAAAACATACAGCTTTTAAATAATATTTTGATTAAGAGCAAATTAGTTGAGTTATTAGGTGGGATCATAATTATTAGCCCGGGGCCCCCGTAATTCATGAACCGGCCCTGACTACGCTTAGAGTAGCGATACCAGCACCTGATGTTAATAGGCCACAGCTGCATATGAACGTCTATGCAACCTCCTACAGGCAATATCTTGTGTGAGGTGTAGTGGTGGAGGGTGTGTGTATACTCACGGAGCGTGCGGGGAGCGAGGGGTGCGGGAGCGGGGGCGGCGGGCGGCGCAGGCGGGCCAGCGCGCTCAGCAGCCCGTCCGTGGTCACGCGCCGGCGCCCCGCATCTGACAACACGACGCACGTTACTACTGGGAACATCCCTCTATAAACTACCTGTACCCCTCACTAATTGATCACAAAATGGATAAAATATTTCCTTATACATACGAGTACAACTTAGGAGTTTTCAACACAAGTTGTTTCAAGTTAGCGCGCGTTCTCTCCCCAACAAAGCGTCAATATTTCAGCGCTCCAGTTTAATGAAACACGGGAGATTACCCGCCGAAGTTCTGCTCCGCGCGATAACTTTGTTTACTCCTGCAGGACTTCGCTTACAACTGCGCAACTTCCTGTCCGGGGACGTCGATCAACTAAATTATTGTTCCCGTGCAAAGTTCATTTTGGGTCCCGGTCGTTTTCCTGCCAACACTGTGGTGTATAGATGACAGGGCCGTATTGAGCCCTGCTGGGGGCCTAGGGCACGCGAGAATGCGATAAGCTAGATCGTTATGAAATAGAGAATACTAGCAAACGTCCGCGATTTCATCCGCGTGAAAGTATAACCTAAAGCCTTCCTAGATAAATGGTCTATTCAACACAAAAATAATTTTTCAATTTGAACCAGCAGTTCATGAGATTAGCGCGTTCAAACAAACAAACTCTGCAGCTTTATAATATTAGTACCTATAGATTGTAGATATTTTATACAGAACTAGAGGGGAACATGTTAGTGTGTAGGTACCAATTTTACTTTAGGACTTGAAAATGAAACAAAGTTATAGCCAGTGAAAATCAAATTTTAATGCTATGTATAAAAAGATATTTAAAAACTAATGATAACTACCCTTACATATTTATACAAACATCGGAGTACATAAATACCTACATTGTAACGTCTATGCAAATTATATCTAACAATAAATAGTCTTAACGTATCACTGTTTCACGATTGTTTGTTGAAACGCATTTAATGCTCTTACGTAATCTATGAGTACAACAAGTCATGGTCTCGATCAATTCACATATTGACCTCTAACATAAATCTACTGATAGATTTACGAGTAAATAAAGTTTCTAAACTTTCCTCACACATTCGCCGAGCACTTTCACCTCTCCTTTCGGGCATCCATCGCCCCCGAACGACACCCTGTCGTCCAGCTCGAAGTCAGGCAGCACCGTCGTCGTAACAGTTGTGGCAGGAACAGTACCCCATATCCAATCTTTATCCTCGTCATACCCTTTTCCATTCTTATTAAATCTAACTTCGTTGTCAGTAGTCGTTTTAACGGAGGGAAGTGGCTTGGGGTTATCTGCTAATGTCATGCTGTCGTTATTTCTAACCTCGGGAAGGTTATCATTAGATACGCGTCGGTCTGTAGGATTAGGATTAACTGTAGCTTCTGGCAAGTGTTCGTGTTGATGTACAGATGTCAAGTTCCTGGAATTATTGATATCAACGTTACTTTCTATTCTTCCCTGAGGAGCTACTTCTTGCAAGTTGTGCTCATTTCTTTGATTAGAAGAGTTATCCCTGTTTACACTCGGCTGTGAGTCTAGATTCGTTTTAAGCGTCGCGTGTTGGCAGCCTTCGCGACTGTTTGTTTTAATTCTGCTATTATTTCTGTTGTTATGGGTGTAGTTGTGATTATGGCTGGGACTGCGTACTGGTGGGTTTGTGTAATGATCATCATGGCCTTGGTCTCCGAGTTGCCTGTTGATATTTTGGGTCATAACGTTATTGCTCGCGAATTCTGACTTTCTTTCTTCGTGGTTACTTAGATGTCTGTTGTCATTTTGTATACCATCGCTGTTGTATTCCACGTAACGCTCGCGGAGCTCTTGCCTGTTGTGGTTTTCTTCTCCGTACGGTTTGTATTCATTGAGATTAGGAAGCTGATGCCGTCGCGCGTCAATAACTTCACTGTCAGGATTCCTATAGTTAAATTGGTGTCTTTGATTTATGTACGGGTATAACGGTCTTTGGAAAAAATGTTGTGCTAAAGAAACTTGCAAAAAACCCGCGATTAGCATCCTTATTAGCAGCATTGTTACTGTATCACTGTTCACATGGCTCGGGAGACGTGCACTCGGTCGGCCGCCGGCGTCGGACTGTTTACAGAAACTAGTCAGCAAAACGATTCCGTTACTTACCCCGCAGTGAACAACTCGCAGAGCTGACAAATACATCTGACTCACGACAGGAGCCTCGGCGGGAAAGCCACGATTGTTAGTTGCAATACCTCATTACGGCAAGTACCTAATAGAACCAGGTACGTTCTATTTATAATCTGGTAACTCGTCAGCGTAACGATGACGTTGTCGTAACGACGTAGTTTTAAGGAAGGAATGAACATTAAATTGATGTTAGGTAGGTACTTAAAATTGATTTCGTTGGTTCGTTATACACAATATAGGTAAGCCCCAATTTCAATCTATAGTACCTACAAACTAGTACATATTAGATATCGCACTTGAAACCTTGGAACAAGCTAAATCAAACTATGTACCTACTTCATGATGAATTAGGTATACTCGTAAATAATGGAAAAAAAATTAGCGCGCTCTACTGTTTTACTAAAATAAAAACACTCGTGTCGAAATTAGTCTCTTAGAGAATAGAAGGCCTGATATGAGCGGACAGTGTCCACTGCACGGATCACTTCTCACCTTCCAAAGACCTTGATCCGCGCTGACGCATATCGGAGCCGTCATCTGCATAAAGAACTTAATATTATCTCCACTTGATTAGGGAATTGTAACTCTATCACAAGGGCGGAGAACTGATGTTCGTTCGTGACCGCGGGCTAAAACTGGGAGCCATTCACATAAGTTGCGGAAACCGGGCCGGCCACGCATTGCTTCTAGTTCGTGATCCTTGGAAGAAACCATTTCCATGAATACAATTCAAGAATGGCTAGAAAATATAAATAGAATTATTGACAATTCTATTATAGATTCTAAGGCTAAATAGCTTAAGCTTACATACGAGTAAATAATGCCATTGGATTACTGAACAAATAAATAATTAAAATTTTGTTCGCAATCCTTCTTGAAGGTATCTCTTATTCTGTATCATTTTGCCAAGTCCTCGATCTCGCTATCTACAAATACATAGGGCAATCCCTTTATCCTTCTTGTAATTGTGCCCTTTGGCTTAGAAGGCTGGCTGGGATTAACTTTTCCCTTTAGTTTGTCACTAACAAGATTTGTTTAATTCGGATTACTGTAGCGAAAGTTGTGCCTTATAAGTTTTCTAGCTTTTTATAAGAACTAGAACTAATATAGCTTGCCCGGGGCGGTACTAATCCCTGCCCTAATTAGTAATGGACTAATCGCTGTCCTACTAACCCGCTGTGAAGCGGGGACTCGGATGAGACCTCATGTTTAGGTTAGGGAGGTGCAGTCGCCGGAGACACTATGTCTAAATCATACCCAGCTTGTGAGCGCATTTCATCACGTGCATTATAGAATCGTGTCTCCCGTGACATTTGACGTGTAATGCTCGCGTGACGTGTCCACCAGCGGTCGGTGGCCATTAACTATTCATGGGAACGCTTCTAACTACGAGTATCTTTGACTGTGGCTATTACAATTAGTTATAACGATTATTATAGTATAGAGGCACTAATAGCAAAAGGGTGATTTATTAATTTTTTACAATTCTTCATTCGCAGGTTTGGTTCCCGGCGAAGCAGGAAAGTGTAGATGTCCTCAAAAAAGTAAGTTGAAGCGGTATTATCTTGGCTACTCAACACATACTTGAATATTAACGCATATCGGCTTCGGATGTGCCCCTCTTGCCGGGGCCCGTGGAATATATTTGCGAATCAATCTCGAGGCAGGATTTGTCAAGTGAGCGAACACAAGTACCGACTCATCTTGATCGAGGATCGAGGAGCCTTCAATTGAGTTACATTATTACGATACCTGTTGTAATAAATTACCAAGTAGCAATATCACTATATTGTTGCGAACTAGTCTTTATCTAATTTACTGACAATTTAGTTGCACAGAAACTACAGAGTAACGCTTCACATAAATGAGAAAAGTAGGTAGGTAGGTAGGTATATACTAGTAAATAGGTATCAGTGGCGTAGCTTGCGTTAGAAGGTATCAAAATTAGTTAGGGGCCCAAATGAAAGGTAAAGATTTCTCTCATTGTGATAACATTTAATTAATTTTTGCTTACACTCGTTAGGGCCCCTGTAGCCGGGGGCCCCGTATTAATACGGCTGTTACGCACCTGGTAGGTATTGAATGTTTAGTAAATATAAATAAACTCGTTGAATATTTTTTACACGAAAGCGTAACAAACAGCCAAGCATCTATCAATCCTCACAAAGTCCGTGTCTACCAGCAGCCGGTCGCGGGAGGCTGCCCCGCGTCACAGCCTCGCTCCATCCGTCACGCGGGAAACTGCCTCGATAACACTGCAGCCTACGACACGATACTATTTGAAGAAGAAGAAAGATTTTTTTCATATCTTCCTTATTCACCTATTGGTCTTAAACTAAAAGATACTTTTCAAGAGAACTCTACTTGTATCATCTATTATTATTTAACTAGCAAACGTCCGACTTGGTCCGCGTGGAAGTATAGCCTAAAGCCTTCCTCGATAAATGGTCTAGTTAACACAAAAATAATTTTTCAATTCGAACCAGTAGTTCCTGAGATTAGCGCGTTCAAACAAACAAACAAATAAACTCTTCAGCTTTATACTCGTAATATTAGTAGGTATAGATAGACCGATAGATACGAGTATATGCAGGTAAGCATATTGCAGCAACAAAGTACCTATGTCCGGGCGACAAATCACAGGCAGCCTACTTCCGGCGGCTTGTAGCCTGATAGCCGCAGTGAAATATAGCCTCCATTTGACAATACGTTTGTTTCCACCGACATTCATTAACCGCTACGTGTCTGTCAGTGATACAAGGAACGCCTGGCGGCAGGGATAGAGGGAATTTTACATCTTTGTTTTAGTTTCGATATTAGAAATAAACTCCAAGAACAAAGTTTATAGTTTACTGTGTATGTGTAATAAGGCAACTAAGATATAATTTTTCTTTCTATAATAGTATGTAGACTATGTAGGTGTGTTATCTTTAATCAAATTTGACTTGAGAGGCATGTTTAAACCCTACAGGCATATTAACTACAAAGTCATAAGATAAACAAGTAGAGTCAGCCAGAGCAGAGCGGTTTAGTTATATTTTCAGGTGTAAACAATAGATGGAACAGCCCGCAGTACTGGAGGGCGCGCGCCCGAGGGCTGGAAAACTTCGGAATCCAATTCAAATTCCACCTCGTCGCCGCAGTTTATGCAAAACGCCGCCAAAAACAAAACAGACTGAATTATTGTAAGGAATACATTTTCGGATTGTTCGATTGATCGCTAGAAGTGTAATCTTAAAACAATTTAGTTAAAGATGGAAGATGGTATCTTGGATTTCATTTTCTTAGCTTACGTTACAGCATTTACCGGTTCGATTCCTGCTACTTGACTACCTATGTGAATACACGTTTTTAACCCCCGACGGAAAAAGAGGGGTGTTATAAGTTTGACGCCAATGTCTGTGTGTGTGTGTGTGTGTGT